>PVIC010000037.1:0-206977 GCA_004025085.1 Thryonomys swinderianus
CAAAAAAAAAAAAAAAAAACAGTTACAACAGCAAAAACATCCCCACAGCCCAGACCTGCGTATCACCAGTGGCGGGTCAAGAGAAAGGCGAGTCTGGGTGCTGCTGACTGATGGGCAGGGCACTGGATGCAGGTGCCCAAGGCTGTGATCAGAGGGGTATGCAGCACACGCTGGGATTCCAGGAATACTCAAGCTCACTGGCTGTTGCTCCTGGTGCTAGGGTACCAGACTGGACAGGGCTGGGTACTGTTGTCCATAACTGCCGGGTATCCCAGGGTGGCACCCTTATGTGACAGAGATTTTGGGGGCCAGGGGTGCACTTTGCAGGGCAGAACCAGCACTACACAAAGGGTCCCAGCTGGCATCCCTGAGATGGTGCCAACCTGCTCACACACTCATGTGCAGCTTCCCTCCTCATGCCCACAGTAATCCTCTGACTTTACAGCAAATTATTAAAACTCACTTATATTTAATCTGCCTTCTGGAATTAATTGAATTTTTACGCTCAGCAAATGCCACAGTTTGCGCTGCCTTCCGATGGCTGGCTCAGAACAGCTACATGACAAGGGGGCCGACCAACCGCAGGCTGAGCAGACGGGCTGGGGGGAGACGCAAGAGGCGTTGGGGGGTCACCCCAGAGCCCTGAACCATGGAGAATAGCAGCTCAGGCTCTCTGCAGGGAGGCCTTGGCCACAGTGCTGGGAGAGGGGGTGTTTGGAGGGTTAGGCAGAGTGGGCAGCCACCCAGGAGGCCCAAGTCCAGGTTGCCTTCCCAGGGCACCTCGCCTTCCTGGTGCCCAGGCTCTTGGCAAGCCCCAAGAGGCCCTGGACACTGTCGCCTTCCTGGACTTGACATCCATAGGAGCCAGCAGGGGGCCTCCTGACCCCTGACCCTGGCCATGTTCTGGAGCAGCTCAACAGCCCCAAGGAACAATCATACAGCCCAGATCCAAGGTCATGCTGAGTCTGGCAGCCCTCTTCCAGGGGAGAAACATTATCCCAGGGGCATTGCCACAGCAGCCCACCTGGTGCTAAGTGTATCCCCTTGGCATGCTAGGTACCAGGCTCCAGTGGGCGGGCATGGTGGTGTCTGGTCCATGTCCCCCCCACCCCCCGCCTGATTCACCCAGGTGTCCCTGGATGTAGAAGCGTTGGGTTCCCCAAAGCCAGTTGCAGATCAAACTCTGCCCCCCACTGCACCACCCACACCAGCAGTGTCTGTGTCCAAATCCGCCATCACTTGGGTGGGGACCATGGAAATGCAGATTCCCAGGCTCAGGGCCCTCTGGAAGTGATTTGCTGGCTGGCAGAGGCCTGGGAGCTGCAGTTTCTCACACTCCTCAAGAGCTGAATGCAGCAGCTACTGACCTCAGTGGGGGCCCGAGAGCAATGCAGGGTTCTCTCCATCCCTGGGCCTGGAACGCCCTAAGCCTGCAGGGAGGGCATGTAGTCAGGCGGGGACAGCTGGGGCAGTTCTGATACACAGCTGAGTCCTTGACTGTGCCACGCACTCTGCCCACTGCATGCACGCACACATGTATACACATATGCACAAACAGGCTTCTACTCCATGCAAGTCTAGAGTCCTACCCAAACTCCTGTCCAGAAACTGAGGGGGTCCAATAGGCCCCAACATCCTACGTACACCCCAAGTCCTGGCAACACATCAGGATTCAGCAAAGAGCAGACTCCTCTTATGGAACCCTCCCACACCCCCAAGTTGCAATGGCCCCTTGGCCATGGTTCTGCCCATGCATCAGGCCCATCTGAGGCCCAGGATGTCCACCAGGCCCAGGCTGGGCACTCTGTCACCAGCCCACAGAGGACACTGGCTCAGCCGCTAAGGCCTATCTTCCCAGCATGGGGTCCCCAGTTCCTGGGGGCTTCCTTTACTCATTCTCCCCAGGTATGGGGCTCCCAGGGAGGAGAGCCCACAATGCCTCATTCAAAGTGCTGTGAGTAAAGCCAGGGCCTGACCCTAGCAAGGCAAAAACAGCCAACACTGTTGGTGGGAGCAGAAAGTAACATTTAGTCTTGTAGCAGGAAACTCGAAGTACAGGATCAGAATACTGCAGGCTGGTTTCTGGGGCACCTCCTTCCTGACCTTCACTCAGGCACCCCTGGCTGTCCATGCTGCTCATACTGCAGAGAGGGAGGGCATGAGCTGGCTGGGGTCTCTTCCTACAAGGCTCCTAATCCCACCTTTAAGACTATAGTAACCTTCCAACTTTCCTACCCTTGAGGCTGGGGCTTCAACACAGGAATCCTGTAGACATGAAGGTCCAGCCAGTACCAGGAATCCCAACAGGTGTCACCAGCATTTTAGAGCCCAGCAGGAGACTCTACTGCTTGCCTGGCTGAACCTGCCTCCAGGGGAGCTAAATCTGCCCCACCTGCTGGGAGCCAGAGAAGACTCAGGTAGAGTTGCAAGAGGCAGCCACGGCCCAGGTAGGGGGCAGCCCTTCCCTTCCTGGCAGTCAGAGGCTAAGCTCTGGGGCTGGACCAGTGCACCCCAGAATGTTCTTTGGTTCCCCACAGCCTGCAGGGGCCCAAAGACACTCAGAGCAGAGACCTGGCAGCAGAGTGCAACAGCCAAGTCAGGCCTGCTGCTCCCCATTTCTGCATGACTTTTGTCCAGACACCCCTCCCTCTGTCCCTTCCACTGTGGCCCCAAAAGACATGTTGCTTTGTCTGGTCTCCTGCCCACCTCCTTGATTACTGTGGGGCCAGGTTCATTCCGTGGTTGATCTGTGTAGTGAAGTCCTGCCTGGATGCTCCGTGCTAGGCCTCACCACTTGGTCAGTACCATGACAGAAGGGATGTGCTCTCCTATGGTCTTGGAGCCTAGTGTGGATGGACTTTCAGGGCCAGTTCTGAGCTAAGACCATGTGGCTTTGACTTCTTCCTGACCCAGACCAATGAAAAACTGGTGACAAGGCCAGTGTGAAAAGCAAGGGGCTCCGAAGAAGATGGCACCTGGTGGGGACAGGAAGCCAGGGCAAACCACCAGCCTTGGGCACCTCCAGGCCCAGCAGCAGGACTCCTACTGTCCTTGGTCCCCAGGGCTCTCTCAGCCTCAGCAGCCCAGGCTCAGGCAGACAAGGGCTGCCCAGCAACAGGGCCAGGCCGGATTACCATACATTAAGACATAATTACTCTGCAGAAATTTACAATACAAAGCGTCCTCCCCACACTGGCTGCGGAAGGATCCTGGGATACAAAGCCCAGCAGTGTCTGCCCCTTCAGCCTGCCCCAGCCTGAAAGAAGTGGGTGGAGGCTTTGCAGAGCACCAGCCCCAGCTGGCAGAAGCCACGCCCAGAGGCGGGCTCTCTGGGCCCCAGGGCACCCTATGGGAAGGGCCTGCGCCCCTAGCTGGGCTCCAAACCCTCGGGTTCCCTCAGGCCCACTGGGAACTCTTTCCCCAAGTGCTCTCTGCTGAAGACGCTGAAGCCTAAGCCTAGGAAATACTCTAAACCTCAGGGTTGGGGGGTGGCTTACAAGTGCCCAAGTTCAAGTTCAATACCCAGCATGGTTTCTCACATCTACTATCCCAGCACTCTGGGAGGCTGAAGCAGGAGGATCACATCTTGGAGCCCATCCCGGAGAACTCAGCAATTTATGGAGACTCAGTCCCAAAATTAAAAACAAAACAAAACAAAAGCCTGGGGATGTAAAGGCCCTGCCTACGTGAACCTTAGATCCCAAGCTCCTTGCTGTGTCGCCAGCTGCGAAAGTTTGGCATCCATCTAACTTGTTAAGTACACACTGTGTGCCCTTTCTGTGCTGCTTGCAATAGAACAAGAGACACAATAAAACACCAATGTGAGGAAGTAGCATTCGATCAGATGAACAGGGTGTCCAAAGGCCATCAGACAGGAAGGACTACCAGCGCCATGGGGATGTGGTAAGGTGCGACCAAAGTGTGGCCTTTCTTGCAGGGAGGGTAGGGAGAGGCGCCAGACCTGCCCGGTAGTCTGTGAAATGGTCCAGTGGCCTGCAGTGAGGGGCTGACCCTGGAGAGCGGGAGTCACACCCCTATCCTCAGCATAAATGTGAGCTCTGGGGCCATCTAGGCTTGGCCATCAAGCCTAGGGACAGCCACATGGCCTCCCAGGTGTCAGCACCCAGTGCTGGGCCAGGCTAGAGGAGCCTGCCAGTCACCTGCAGCCAGCTAGGTGCCAGCCACAGTGGAGGCTGGGAGGGATCACACTTATCAGAAGAATCACAGGCCTTTCCTGTCTCACAGAACAAAGGCTACAGCCTCCTATGCCAGCTGTCGGGTGAGAGGGGGCTCAGAGAGGCAAGGGGCCAGCCTAGAGGCACAGAGCAGGGCACAGCAGTTCTGTGTAGGGAAAGAGCAGAGATCAGCCAGCCAGAGTCTGGCCTCACCCACCCTGTTCAGAAGGGGACCTCGGCTCCTCTCTGCAACTCCCCACCACAGGTGACCCTTAGCCTCTGTGTTGTTCTGCTCTTGGCCTCAGCTCTGTGCCTGGCTCAGGCTCCTCCTCTGTGAAATGGCACATGGAGTAGGAGAGGGAGCGGGCAGTGGGCACACAGCAGGCACTCGGTAACCTTCAACCCTTCCCTCTGCAGCTTGGTAGACCACTGGCTCAGGTTGGCCTGCCAGGGTGGGGACAGAAAGACCTTGTTACATTGAGCAGCTTCGCTCCTGTTGGCCTGGAACCTCCTGGCAGGGTGGCTCACCCTCCCACCCAACACTAAGCCTATGTGCACCCTGCTTTTCTGTGAGGAGTCCCCACCTCCAGGCATTTATCACAGGCAGGCGCAGCACCTCAGTGTCTGGAGACTTCACTTTAAGGACAGCACCACCATCCAGCCAGAAAGAACCCGGAGGGGAGTGCATGGTACTGCTGGTCCTCTCCAGCCACCCCTCGGTGTCCTTGCTGCCTGTGACAGCCCTCCCAGGGCCAGCAGTCCAGGAGCAGCCTGTGGATTCTTGTACACTACACCCCAAGGCACACATGGAATAGGGGGTCACAGGGATGGCACAGTGATCCCTAGCGTTGGCAGCACCACAGTAACTGAAGCCTGACACTCCCAAGTGGCACAAGGAACCTGAGGCCAAGGGGAGCCAGGAACCCGACTGCACTCCAGAATACAGTGAGTTTCCGCTCCCCCCTGAACCCTGGGGATGAACTGTCTGGAAAGCTCTGCATGAAGGGTTGATGGTGTTGAGAAAGGCTCAAGACCAGGACCGCTGCTCGCTCCTGCACACCACCTGCTGTCTGGGGAGCTGCGTCTGGGGCAGTTTCCTTCTGTACTGGGCCACAGTCAAGCCAGCTCCCCGATGACTTCTGGGTCACCCACTTCTACCTGACCCAGGGTGCCCAGGGCCAGGACAAGCAGCAGGCACACTGGGGCATCTGTGACCAGGCATGGCCCCCAGCTGGCTCATCTGCATTCTCAGTCTTGGAAAGAAGACTGCTGTTTTCTTTTAGATTCTGTAAAACCTTTTATTGTCAAATTCCAGTTACATCTGAGACCACATCTCCCCTGGAACCCAAGAGACTGTGAGGCATTTGGTAACACTGAGAATTAAGGATGTTCCATAAAAATAAATGGCCTTGTAAAAGTGGCCTTTTAACAGATACCCTTCGCTCTTGGGTTAAACTGCCACCCACAGGAGGATCAGACAAAGCCAAGGGAGGGCACCTGGCTCCCCTCTGCCCTCTGGGCCAGGCTGGGCGCGGGATGCTGGGACCCAGATCACCTGCAGCTGCTGTCTCCCTGCCGAGCTTTAATGCCACAGTGTCTGCAGGCCGAGCGCTCTGAGGACAGCTGTCAGAGACATTAAAACGGGCAGGGAAAAGCCCAGCAAAACGAGGCGACACACCAAATGCCAAAATATAATGAAAATTCAAACAGCTAAAACAAATATAACCATAAAAAGACTGGAATCCTAGAAAAGCGATCTCCACAATTAGGCAGTTTTCTGCTATATAGTGATAATCACCTAATTATACTATTAATGACAGTTCAACCTGCTTTGAAATGAAAGGACATTCTTCCATAGCAGGATGCCAGCTGTTAGTTACAGATGTCAAACATCTCTACAGTGTTATTATTAAGGGGGAGAACAAAAACCCTATAAAATGAACACATCCATATTCCCCCTTCCCAGGGTTAAAAAAAAAAAAAAAAAAAAAAAACCCTGCAGTTAGCTGTGTGCTTCTGCAGTGCTCATGTGAAAAAAATAAAAATAAACTGGTGAAGCCCAGAGGGAGGTTGGGTAGAGGGGATAGGGCAGTGTCCTCCCTGGGCATCCGACCACGCATGGCCCCGCAGCCATGTAAGGAGGGGCTGTGAATATTTTAACGGCATCTTTAATTCCTTCCAATGAAATAATCTCCGGATCCAGGATGTTTATGCCGGATAATAGATCTCCCGGTGGCTCTGCCAGCACTCCCCCGACAAGCACAAATCGTCAAGCGCCTCACAGGGAGGCATTTAGCAGCAGCCAGGGCCCCGGGAGCTGCAGGTCGCTGAGGTGGCCCAGCCTGCCCGCCCTGGCCCCGCGGACATATGCTCCGGTTCACTCCCTGCCAGGATTTCTTCAAACTGTGTTCGCCTTTGACATTCTGTAACGCCAAGGTGTAATAAATATCCAACTCTGTCTTCTGACAATAGGCAGCACATTTAATTAACTGCTGCGGAGAGGCTGGGGCGGGAGGGGCCGGAGCCAGCTTGAGTGGGATTAACCTTTTAAGCCGCTGAAACTCCAGGGCAGGGGCTGGCGGGCAGGGGCATGGCCTTGGGGCCCTGGGGAGGTGGCAAGACAAGCTTGCTGGTCAGATCAGAGGCCTGGCTGCTGCTGGGGGCCTCCCGACAAGGAGACGCCCCTGCAGGCAGGCGTGGCAGCCCTGGAGCAGGACCTCACTCCCTCCCGCTCTCTCAGGCTCCTGGCACAGGGCGCAGGTCCCTACTGTGACCTCCTGACCCCTGGGCCTTGTTCTGAGGAGGAAGAGGTAGTTTTATGGGGTTTGCTGGTTGGCAGAGGCCATGTCAGAGTGGGTAGGGACCTCAGAGGTGCTGATGGGCATGGACAGGCACCAGAAAGAGTCCCCAAGGGCTAGCCGCGTTGCTTGGGACCACAGAGAGTCCTTGTCTCCCTCTGGACTGCAGCTGGACATTGGGCACTGGGATTTCCCCAGGTGGTTCCTGGCTGACAGTCGAGGAGTGGCATCAGATGCCACCACAGAGGGCCCTTTATCCAGGGCACAGTGGCACTGGCCCCCACAGCTCCCGCCCTCCAGTCTCTGAGACTGGGCCCAAGGAGGTTGCATTGCCCAGGCTCCCACTCGCAGCAGCTGTCCTTGCCGTCCCAGCCACGGCCCTCTTTCCAGAGTCCAGCCTTGAAAAAACTCCAGTCCCTGGACATTCCCCAGAAACGCACAGAGGGTAAGGACTGTGAGCAGCATCCCAGGCACATATGGCAAAGGCCACAGTGCCTCAGCCACCTGTTCTGCATCCTCGAGGTGCTGGCCTGGGTGGCTATGAATAGCAGCATCCTCTGCCCCTCTGAGTACCCATATAAAATGTTACTTGATACAGAAAAACAGCAGGTGCCCACACAGCTCTAATCCAAGGCTCAGAAGATGTCTGGCAGCTCTGAGGGTGGGTACCTGGGTGATCAGCCAGGTTCACCTCACCTAGCAATCCACACAAGTACACTGTGCCAAGAGAAAGGACAGGCAGCCATGCGACCCATGGCAGCAGTACCCTTTGAAGCCCAAAGGAGAAACAGTGCAGTGTCATGGGCAGATACCAGATGATAAATGGAGTCTGGTCATGAGCTGGAGTATTACTCAGCCATAAAGAGGACAGGTGCTCCAAGCTGTGGTATGATGCAGTCAATAGAGGCCAGACATGGAGGACCACGACTAGATGATGCCAGGACAGCAGACATCCAGAGAGAGGGCACTGAAAGGAGTAGCGCTCCTGGGGAGGGAGTGCTAATGGCACAGGGTTTCTCCTAGGGCAAAAACAATGCTCTGCAAGTAGATAGGGGTGACAGGCGCATGATTCTGTAAATATATTGAAACCATCAAGTTGAGCCAGGCATGTCCATAAACTCAGTACTAAGGGAGGCTGAAGCAGGAAGAATGCAAGTTCAACACCAGCTTTGGAAATTTAGCAAGACCTTGTTTCAAACTAAAAACTGAAAAAGGGGCAGGGAACATAGCTGAGTGTGAAGGCTCCGGGTTTGAGCCCCACGGCTGCCAAACATCAAACCAAACCAAACACACACTGTACACTCAAAAGGGCGTCTCTTACAAGTGAGCTGCAGCTTGATAATGATTTTTAGAAACAGCAAGACTCCAGAAAGTGAGAAGGCCCAAGGGCAGTGACTCAGCTGGGGGCGATGCCACCTGCGGAGCTGGGTACCTGCCAGGGTGGAAAATGAGGTCGCCCTACCACCTGCTATCAGAAGCCCTGACCTAGGCTGTGTGGCTTTGGGCAAGTCATAACTATCTCTAACATGGGGCTGGAGGTCAAGTTGTCTGTGACCCAAGTGTGTTGGATACATCACTTCACCAGCCCCTCTGTTTGCCAGGGTTTTTGGGAATTCTGTAAGCCAAACCCCACTATGCTCAGGAATGACACTCTCATTGCCCCCTGCTCACCCTCTGCCCTCCATACCTCTCAGAGATGCCCTGGCCTTTCTGTCTCTTGAGGGTGAGGCCTGTGCCAATACAGAAAGCTCCTATGCCCCTCGAGTTTCCTCTGGGGCTCTTCCCAGTACCTGGACAAGTTGCCAAGGCTCCATGGCAGTGGGGACTCAGGTTGGGAGCCTTGGAACCCAAGTCACGCTAGGTTGGCCAGCAGCCTCTGCCTGGCTTTGCACCCCAGGCCCAGTGTCCAGGAGGTCCTGTCACCTGCTCAGGAAGAGAAGGGGAATGTGCCACCCAGTGGAGGGCGAGCAACTCCGAACACAAGAACGACTGCACCCTGGGCACCCACCACCAGCTCCAGTGCCTGTAACCATGAAAACCACCCCTTCCTTCATGAAACTGTCACTTGGTGGTTTCTGCTCCCACCCCAGCTCACTTCCCTATTTCACAGACACTCTGCCACCAGGGACCCAGGCTCCAGCTGCAAATGTGCTCCCTACCAGACACCCACACGGACGTGGCCTGCCTTGTGGCCAACCAGGCCCTGCCCTCCCCCATCCAGGCACTGTTGCCTCTGACCTGTCCCTGGCTTCAGTCCCCCTTTATTGGTGTCAACAACAGGTCTGGGCTCCTGCAGCTGCACAGTGGACCCTCCCCCACCCCTCAAGGACCCAAAGGCCACCATCACCTGTATTTACCTAGGGCTGGGAATGTCCTGTCCAGTGGGTTGTTCTGTGATGACGGACATGCTTGCCCACGTTGTCCACCATGATGGCCCTGCCCCATATGGGTCCCAAGCACTGGAAATGGGGCTGAGACTGTGACTCGGCTTATCCATATTTAACTTCATTTTAAGACCCAAAAGTCATTCGAGGCCAGAGCATCAGGCAGTAAGGGTCTCGTCCTGGTTCTGGCCAGCAGGACTGTCCCCGGTGTCAGAAGGATTCATCTGACTCAGGGGATCAGAGAGGGACAGGCTCCTTCAGTATCTTGAAAAGCAGAGTTTGGCCCCACCAAACCCATGGCACTAGAAGCCACGCCTTCATAGGCTCAGGCAGTCCAGCCAGTGTGCAGCTGCCTCTCCCGCCACATGACCCTGTCTTCCTTTGGCAACCTAGTATCAAGAGCCACCTCTGCAGGCAGCCCTACAGGGTGCTCTGGCCCCCCAGGCCAGCAGTCCTGTGTCCCTCCACCCCAGGAGCTCAAGTGCATGCGCAGGTGGGCCCCTCCTCCACACAGCTGCCAGGCCAGGGCCTCACCAGCCAACCTGTGACTTACTTTCGATCCTCCCCCAGCCCTCCTGGGCCTGGCACCCAACAGGTGCTCAGGAACTGCTGGCAGCTGCAAGAAGCAACACCTCTTTCCAAACCAGGGCAGGAGGACAGGGCTGCCGAAGGCTATTTGCTGTGCCATCCCTCCCTCTGTTCACCCCACTGGTCCAACCCACCGGCTGCCTCCACCCACCAGGGAGTGACAGAGCCCTGACTCAAAGGCATTGACACCAGGATGAAGGGCCAGGCAGGTGCGGTTCCTGGTCTCAATAAACCACATAAAACCACATGTGCTTTTCACAACCCTCTGCCGGATGGCATATGACAGGCATTGGTTCTCAAAGCGCCAGGCAGCAGGCCACCTGCAGAAGCCCCAGGCCCCAAGGATCGTCGGCAGGGCAGCAGTAGGTCAGGGGCGAGGTCACACCCTTCTCAGTGCTCTGGGCCCTGATGATCTCTCCCAAGGCTGCCAGAAGGCCCCCCGCCTGGATGAGGCACACAGACCAGCCGGCGTGTAGGCGACCTTTGCTCCCATCTGGCGGCTCAGCTGCTGCTGCCTCTCTGGAAGGCCCTCTGCACCCCGGCCAGCTCAGCCTGGGAACCCGGGCCAGGTTCAGGCCTTGGCTCCAGCCCCGGAAGCTGCCAGTGAACTCGCTGTTCTGTGTGTGTGTCATCCCGCCCCCGGGGCTCTGGCAGGAAGTGGCCTGGGCTCTGTGCAGAGGCGGCTTCGGGGCTGCACAAACGGAGCAAGGCCAGGCTGCAGGCAGGTGCACAGTGCTCCACAGGGCCAGCCAGAACCCACATAGGCTCAGGAGGTTCCTGGGACAGCCCCAAGCTGCCCTGGGGCAGCATGGCCTGAGATCACTGCTTCACCCAAAGCAAGAAAACTGTGAGGACACGAGGTGGCCCCAAGGCTCCTGCCCTGCAGAGGTTCTTGCCCTGCAGCAATCACAGGAGAAGCAGTCATGACAAGCCAGGCATACCCTACCCAGGGCATTGCAAACACACATTTTAATTCTCACAGCAGGGTCATGAAATACACACAGGTAAACTGAGACAGTTTCCATGATTTATCAAGGCTCACATGAGGGAAATGACATTCAGCTTCTGTGTGGGCCGACTCATGAATTAAAGAGTCCTGACTCCTGGGGGCGCTGTCAGATTGCACCTGTAATCTCAGTTACTTGGGAGGCTGAGGCAAGAGAATTGCAAGTTTTAAGCCAGCCTGGACAATTTAGGGAGACCTAGTCTCAAAGGGCCGAGGATCAGCTCTATATTAGAGTGCCCCTGGGTTGAATGCCTAGTGTCACAAAACAAAAACATAAGTGTCAGAAAGACAGATGGTTTGTGCTTACTACATACCTAAAAGCAAGAAGGAGTGAGCAGAAGTGAAGCTGAGCACTGTTCCCTGACTTCCCCATAGGCACTGAGCAGGGCCAAGATCCAGGCCGGAGCCAGGCAGAGTGCCCAATAGCTGAGGCCCAGCAGGAGACTTTGGGCCACCCAGGTCAGATAAGACAGGACCCTGGCCCAGGGCCTGGGCTCCACGGGTCCCCAGTAATGGGAACTAATGTGGCAGGCTCTGGTGTCCCAGTGGTGACTCTGCCTGAGGTGACAGGGGCACCTGACCTGTGGTCACCTTGGCCTTTCTGTGGTCACCTTGGTGCACACCTGGTGACTGAGTCAGAGCCCCAGGGAGGGTGTGACCCTGGGGGCCAGAGGCTACTGAGCTCCACCCTGTGGGATGCTTGGGTATCTGGGTCACAGTCTGGCTGCTCCAGCCACTGATCAACCCTACCACATCAGCGATGAATATTCATGAACCTATCCAGTTCCACACTTTCATTTCTGGCCCAAATTAATAATTTACCAAGCAGGTTCATAAAAATCAGAGGTGGCTAATTAGCAGCTCCCCAAAAGGCACCCCATCCTCCCCATCCTGGGGAGGACATGCTCTTCTCAGGACAAGGGCAGGACCCACTTTGCACAAATACCCTCGCCATCAACTTCACAGAGCTGGAACTCCAGGCAGTCAGGTCCCCAGCCTCTCCTCCCGGCCTCTGCTTAGGCAGCTCCCAGAAACTTCAGAAGCAGCCAGTGAAGATGAGTTCTCCCTTCCCCTCCCTGGGAGGCTAGCTTCATGGGGGGACTGAGCCTCCTGCCCCCTGCTCTTCTAGGGTGTCCCCCACCTATCCAGGGATGGGGAGCCCCTTTGGCTGCATCTGGTCAGGTTATCCTCTGAGAACCAGGAGCAATGGGTGATGCACTGTGTTGCCACCAGGTCCCAGGAGGGGACCACAGAGCCCACAAGGTCCTGGCCAGCAGCCAGTACCAGCCACCAGACGTGACAGGGAGGGACCTTCAGAGGACTCCAGGTTCCAGCCTGTAAAATGTCCCCTCCCAGGCTGTGGGCTCTTGACATGTCCCTCTGCTCCCCAGCACCCTCACCTGATGAGAAATGAGGGGAATGGGTTGTGGGCTGCGATGACCCCTCTGCAGGGGCCCCTCTAGCCAGGCAGGAGGGCCCGCTCTCCTTTCTGTCCCCTGCCCGCCCCCTTCTTTCCAGATAATCAAGGAAGCCGCAAACGGTTGACACAGTTACCAAGACAACAGAAGTGCAGCCTAAGAGGAGGTCTGCAAGCTAATCCTAAATGAATTACAGGACAAGAGTGACAGTGGGTGGGCAGAGGCCACCAGTTCAAAGAAGGCCCAAGGCTGAGACCGTCTGCCACTCGCCAGTGGTAGTGGCACTGCTGCCCTCAAGGAGGCAGAGGCTACCATGATCCAGTACCAGGGTCATCCAGAGACGCCCCAGTCCATTTCAGTCTGCAGCGGCCATTGGGGAGGTAGGGAGGGCACTCCCAGCCATGTCTCTTCTGTTGGGGGCTTGGCATCTGGCGACCTTGGCAGTACTTAGTGGCCAACAGCCACTCAGGGCATCTGTGCTCCTCAGCCAGTACCCTGTGGCTCAGGCTGAGTGTCTTCTCCAGCCAGTGTGCAGTCCAAGACCCATAGCACAAGGCCACAGCTGGGAACAATTAATCCAGGGCATCACCTCAGCTGATGGGCCCACAGCACCCACTGCCCCTCAGCTCAGGATCCGTGTGCTCCCAACCCTGCCCTGTAGATCAGACAGGGAAGCGAGGCCAGAGAGGTCAAGTAGCTGCCCAGTGCCACACAGCCAGGATGAGGCAGAGGCAAATGAAACGGTGCTGGTGGTGCTACAGAATCAGAAGTGTGCTGATGCTGGGCCACCAAGGCCACCTCCCACATGTCCATGGGTGCCCAGATTCTCCCCCGCACTCCGGCTAGGCCTCCTGCCATTCTCTTTCTCCAACCACAACTCTCTCACACAGGTGACATCAGAAGCCCCTGAGAACATGGGCACATAGTACAGCCTGAGGTTCTCCTCCCTAAGGTCCCCTCTCCCATGCTACTGGCCCAGGAAGCCCCCTTTGGGAACATGGCCACAGGACTCCACTAGGACCAACACGCATGTGTGTATCTTCACAGCTATGGTCAGCTCACATGGTCCCCACTCTCATCTCCATGGTGTGGCTGGCCCACCAGGCTACCTGTCCTCTCTCCTGGAGTCATGGCAGCCACCTCAGGTCAATCCTCTGCTGTCCCCAGAAGACAGGCTGGGCTCTAGTTTGCTCCAGCAGAACTGCCAGCCTGCATTCCCCCACGGCCTGACACCTATGCATACTCTAGGGTCTCAGGACCTCTGTGCATGCTTGACTCTGCTTTCTCTGGATCTCCCTTTCCTGGCTCTGACTGCCCTGTTGGAGCAGCTTCCCTGCACGTCTCCATTCTCTCCAGGGCTTGCAACCTGGGAAGTGTCCCCACCAGGCCACAGGTCTTGGGCTTTCATGGCTGTATCTCATGGGCCCAGCCTGTGCCGGACACCTGGCAGATGTGCTGAGCAGATGCTGTCATCTGGACCCTCTGACACCAGCTCACCAGCTCTAAGACTTGCAGAACACACAACAGCAGATCCTTGAGGGGTTCACCTGGTCATGCCCTGCTTCCTCTCACTTGGGGTTGGGCACTCACTTCTATCACAGGCACCCAGGGAGCCACTGCCTGGGAGCCGGGAGGCCCTGGTCACTTCAGAAACCGCTGGGGTCCCGCGCAGAGGGCACTCCACACACACGATGGATGGGGCTGCAGAACACAGGAGCCCTGCTCTGCAAGGCGGCACCTCCTGGGCCTGGGCATCCAGAAGGTGCCCTAGGATGGGGACCCCTCTAGGAGAGGCCAGGCTTACAACTCCCAGACCAGAGCGGGACAGTGACTTCAGCTGAGACCACCCTTCCTGGGGTGTGGGACACAACCTCCCTGCCTCCAACCAAATCACTGCCCCCACCACACACCCAGGGAATCTTACCCATGCCTTGGCATCTACAGCTGTCCTGGCCCCACCCCAGCCACTGGCTCAGCGCCCATGTGACGTCAACCCACGATTTGGAATGGTTCCTCATCCACCCAGGCTAAGTCCCCAGAGTATGCGGTTCCCAAGCCAGTACCAGGACACCTCCTCCAGGGAGCCCTCCAAGATTTCCTCTGGGGAAAGGCTCCAGGGCAAGGCCAGGGCTACCCGAGGCCAAGATACACACCTCGCCACTGTGGCCCACAAAGCTCAGGGCAGGCACTGCCCAGCTCCAGGGGATCAGTCAGACTTGTTCTGTCTCCTGAGGGCATAACTAGGTCAAAAGGTAGCAGGGCTGCCAAGAAGTGGACCCCCAAGGGCTCACCACACCCAGAGAAGGGGAGGTACTGGCTGTGACCCTGAGGTCCCTTCCAAGTCCAAAGTTCCAGGATGACTTCCTGACCTGCAGGCCCTGAAGCTGGTGTCTGGAATGCCCAGTGGGCAACAGTCCAGGTCATTTGAGATGCTTCCTTTCTCACTGAGCCAGGGAGGTGGGGAGCAGAGGGCAGGTCCCCCAGGCCTCCCTGGGAGCCCCACCACTGCTCAGGCGAGCCAGGCACGACCACCAGGCCTGGCTGAGCTGCAGAGGGCCTGGCATCAGCAGGGAAAGCGGAAAAATCCATTTTCCCCTAAAGACTTATAAAAAATGCTCGATGCTTTTTTTCCTTTTACCCCAAGCTTTCCGAGCTCTAAATATGCCACACTTAGTAATTTTACGAGCAAACCAAGCTATACATCACACAGTTTTATGTTCCTAAATTAACAAAAGGACTTTAAATCTATATGGAGCTCTTAAAAAAAAAAAAAAAAAGGAAAAGAACACCACGTCTATTTTTATTCCCTCTCCCCCAAATCCCCTCTTTCCTTCTAATGCAGCCCCCTGTGGCTTCTCGTTTGTGCTGACTGCTAGGGAGAGACCACCAAGGAAAGTAGGTTGTTAAGAAGAGGAGGCCAGCCCCCTTAAAAAGGCCACTTTCAGCTGGCCTGTAGTCCCTGGGAGGCTGAAGCAGGAGGACTCCCAAATTCAAGGCCAGCCTGGCCCACACAGCAAGATCTTATCTCAAAAAAAAGACCACCTTGGGCCGGAGGGTTAGCTCAGTGGTTCCGGCACCTGCCTCGCAAGCGAAAGGACCTGAGTTCGATCCCCGGTTACCACATATAATGCTGGGTGTGGTGGCTCACGCCTGTAATCCCAGCACTTGGGAGGCAGAGACAGGAGGATTGCTGAGTTCGCGGCGGCTTGTCTGAGCTCAGGGCCAGCCTGAACTACAAACCCTGTCTCCAAAAAGCAAAAAAAAAAAAAAAGACCACCCTAAGACTTATGAAAGTCCATTTTACTCTGCAAGTCTATTCTTCCTGCGAATCAGTTTTGTGGGAGCAGTACTGAAGATGGCATCCAGACCCTTCCCAGTGACCTGACTCTCCTGCCTTTCTGTATTTTTTTTATTTTGCGACAAAATCTCACTAAGTCAGCAAGCTACCCAGCATTGTCCTCAAGATTCTCCCAGAGTGTTGGAATTATACAATGTATCACCAGAGAGACTGGCCAGAGAAGAAGAGCGGGGAGGTGAACAGTCCTGCAGTCCTCCTGGCCTGCTTCTTTGGCTACACAGTGACAAGGAGACCAGAGAATCCAACACACTTGACACCACAAAGCCACCATGCAGCCGTGTCCCTGTCTGGGGAAGGTGGCAGGTGTACAGAGCAGTGGGCACAGTGGGACTCGGGCTATACAGGAGCCCTCCCACTGCACCTCCTCCTGCAGGGAGGAAGACGTGGTCCCCACCTCATGCCAGGGCCAGCCTGGGTCTCACCGTGGCCATTTCCTCCAGGAGCACAGAGTGCCTGGCCCAGCATCAGAAGATACAAAGTAGGGCTGGGTTTCCTGGGGCAGGAGCCAGGATCAATTCCCAACCAGGCCAAGTGGCAAACGGAAGCAAAGGGAAACCTCACTGGGGAACAAGTTGGAGCAGGGGTGGGGATCGGTGCTGCCCTGGAAGCAGCAGAGGGGACAGCAAAGGGGACAGGGCCCGGCTGGCTGGTCCCGGGTGGCAGATGGATGTAGTGGCTCCTCCCCATGTCTGTCTCCAGGGCACCAAGATTAATTAGTGCCTGCCTGGAAGTGCTGCCTAGATGGGCGGCTGCTATCCCTGCTGGGTTTCTGGGCTGTAAATAAGCAGCTTTCTCAGTCACAGCTCCCACGGCATGACTTCTCCAGAGCCCTCACAGCCCCAGAGCAGGTCCGGGGGCTCCAAGCACCGCCCCCCCCCCCCAGTCTGGGCTGGATTCTGACCCAGCAGTGTCCCAAGACCAGGCAGCTGCTAGGCAAGAGGTGTCACGAAAGGGAACTGCAGGCAGCCCCTCCCCGAGCCTTGTAGAACCTCCCCTACCTCTGGGTGGCCCCCAACCCGAAGGACCTGAGCATAGCCTACACCCTGCCACATAAGAACCTTCTGGAAGTGGTCTGCGCTCCCAATGAGCCACCTGGGCCTCATTTCACTTTGCTGAGTACTACAACTGTTGGAAGAGGAAGCCCCAGTTTCTTTCTTTGCTTTTTAAATTTATTTTTCTGTTTTTTTTTTTTTTTTTTTTTTTTTTTTTTTTTTTTTTTTTTTTTTTTTTTTTTGTGGTACCGGGAATCAAACTCCGGCCCTTGCGTGTCCAAGGTAGGCGCGGTACCACTTGAGCTAAATCCCCAGGCCCTTATTTTTCTGTTTTTTTGAGACAGTCTCACTATGCAGTTCAAGGGGCCTTGAACTCAAGGCATCCTCCTGCCTCAGCCTCTCAAGTAATGGGATTATAGATGTACACCACAATTCCTGGCAAAGCCCCTGTTTACCAGCCACTCTAAGACTAGTTAGAGAGGTAACAGGTCAGGCTTGACCAGCTTTTAACAATTCATTGTGGCCTAAGGGGACAGTAAATAGTTCCAATCAAAGGCTGGGGTATAGCTTTGTGACACAGCATGGCTTTAGCCTATGTGGCCCTGAGTTCTATTCTTAGCACTGCAAAAAGGACAGGCATAGGACTGGGGCCAACCCAGCCCTCTCTGGGCCTCAGATTCCTCACAGGGTGCCTGGAGCATCTTTCCTGCAGGAGAAGTGAGGGGAGCCTGGAGTCACCCAGAGGTCAACATGGGCCAGGGTGTAACCACTGGACAGCTAGGGTCAGCCCTCCTGGAACGCTGGGAACGAGATAAGGACCTGCAGCCAGTCCCTCCCAACACGTTCAGCAAATATTTATTAAGCAGAGACTCTGAGCCAGACTGCCTGGCTCAGAGCTCAGTGGCTGCTTGTAGCTTTTGTGACTAAGACAGCTCAGTGACTTGGTTTCCTTGGCTGTCAAGTGTAACAAGAGCAGCTTGTCCTCCCAAAGAGGCTCTAAAGGCTAAATCAGTACCATGTCCAGCACAGAGCAGACACTGTGTAAAAAAACAGCCCTCACCAGGCATGGAAAGAAACGCCTGTCGTCCCAGCACTGGGGAGGCCAAAGCGGGACGCTCACCAAGCGTTTGAGGTAATCCTGGGTTACACAGTGAGTTCAAAGCCAGCCTGAACTACCTGAACTAGAGTGAGACCTATCTGAAAAGGGGGACACTTTGAAAGGTGGGGTGCCTTCTGCCTTCTAATTATTATTACTTTAAGTTTTTATGACTTATCATCAGCCTGGCATGAAGCCCGGCATGAAGGAGACGCTCAGTCTCCACTTGCATGGAGCTCAGTCTCCTGGAGTTCAGGAAGGTACCCAAGTACACATGCACGGGGGAGGGCAGCTTCAGGAGGGGTCTCTTGCCTGGACACACCAAAGTCCTGGGCAAGAGGGTGGAGGTCACAGTCACCTGCCCTCACCCCTAGTCCCACCTCCGCAGCTCTCTGGGAGTAGGGCCTGTGCTGACTCCCTCTGGTTACAAAGCTCTCTGCTGGGCCTCCCAGCCAGGGACAAGGAGGCAGAACACATGCTGACCAGGGGCCAGCCCTGGTCCACAGACCCAAGTTTCAGCCCCTACTCAACTGCTAAGAAGCTTTGTGACTTTAGGCAAATAATTCCACTTCAACACCCAGAGAGACTACAACACAGTAACAATCACTGAAGTTATTCCTCATTAAACACTGGCTTTATCAGTCTCAAGACCCAGACCAAAGTGGGAAACCTTCTTCCAGAAGGGAGGATCAATTGTCTCCCACTTCCCCACTTCCGGCCTGGCCAGCCCATTTGGCCTCTGTTCCAATCACTCAATTTTGCCACTGCAGTGTGAAAACTGCCAGAGACAAGACATAAAAGTAGAGGCGTGGCTGGGTGCCAATAAAACTTTATTTACAAAGGACCATGGATGGGCACCTCCTGCCTACACTGATAGAGACACATTATGGGGCCTGTTTTGCCTAGTCTGCTGCCAGGCTGACAGCTCAGAGGAGGTGGAGCAGGATTTCAGATTCTTCCACCACACACATGGGGTCCTTTCATCCTCAGTAAGAGGAGCTGGTGCTGACAACAACCTGAGCGTGAGCTGACCCCTGGGAATTAGCAGGCTGGGGGCCCTGGCTCCTAGTGGGTACAGATATCTGTATAGGGCCAAGTTTCAGAGACAGGTTCCAGGGCTAAGGAGTCCCAGGGCAGCTGGTGTCCAGCCTTCACTAGCCTGGGCCCTTGTTCCCTGTCTGGCTTACTGAGCAGCATCCAGCACCCCTCTCAACTCCACACTGCCACACTAGGCAGTCACAGAACTTCCCCAGGTTTCATGCTGCCCATCTAAGGGCAGGTGGATGCCAGCACCTGTCTCAAAGGAGAAGGGGACTTTACAGGGGCAGCTCAGGGGCCTGGGCATTGCTGCTTTGAGTCTAGGAGGAACTAGCCCTCGCTCAGGGAGGCAGTAGCTTGTACCTTGAACAGTACACGCAGGGTCAAACCCCAGAGCAGGTCTTTAAAAAGACAAACATTAGTGGGAAACCATTGGCAGGCCGGGTTGCCTGTGCCCTGCCTGCCTCTGGGGTAGGGGCCAAACTCCCCTGTTGTGGGCTCTGTCCAGGCCAGGGCCGGTCCTCTTTTAACTGCCTTGAATTTCCTCCCCTGACACTTCCTCCTCCTCTTTCTGAGGCTCCCCATGTAAACAGAAAATCACCTGATGAATACATATGTGCCATCAGCCACCCAATGGCAGTTGGAGTGAGGTGTAGAAGACAAATACCTGTGTTTCTAGGAGCCCTGGCCCTACAAAAATCCCTTCCTGCCAAGAGGCCCCCTGAGCCTCTTCCAGGTCCTGGGGGAGGCACTGTAGACAGAGTGGAAAAGGATGCTCCCAGCAGTCCACTGTCACCTGGGGGAGGGGGCAAAGGGCACCTTGCAGGGACAACAGCTGTGACTAGAGGAAAGCCTGGTGTAGACTCCATACAACTCCTCCTGGCTGGGGAGGCTGCAGAGAACTGCATCCTCCTGCAGGAGGCTACCCTCTTGGAAGTGGGGATTCCCGGTCTAATTTTGGCTGGATCCGTTAAGGGAAGTGGAAGAGGAGGCCAAGCCTGGAGGTCATTGGTTTGCGTTTTAGCCAGTGGAGGAGGAGAAAAAATAAAATGGAGAACCCAGGAAACATTCTATCTGGTCTTCCCCAATTTACTTTTACCAGATTTCCCTGTGACCCTTCACCCTGCTCTATTGACTCAGTGACAGTGGTCACCCTGGATCTACTCTGTACCTGGGCAGCCAGGGTTCCCTGCCCCACATTTCCTCGCAGGGACTCCAGGGTGGAGGGTGCCTGGCAGTGACAGGGTCTTCTCTGTAGACAGAAAAAAACGCAAAACCTAACCCAGCCACGTGCACCTTCCCTCGGCGAAACAATTCAGAAACACAGGCAGGAACCCAGGCAGTCTCTCTGGAGAACCACAGGCCACCAGAAACTTCCCCTCGTCTCCCTAGCACCCCAACATCCCCGCACCCCAGACTCCCAACTTCAATACGAACTGCATGTCAAAGCTCAAAGGCAGGGAGGGAAATAAAAATACAGCTCATTCCTAGAGCAAGCGGCCACACGCTCAGCAGCCTACACGACCTGCGGTCACGTGGACGCACCTGGGCGCCTACAGTCACTCCGACCCCAGGGGGTCCAGGAGGGAGGGCTGGGTTCGAGCAAAGTTCCCCCTCCCTCCGGGGCAGCCTGGCTCCCCAGCGCCCCTGGAGCCTGCACTGGAGTATTTTCACAGTTACGAGGTACAAACCAGAAGAACTCAGGAGAACCCTGGGCCCCCTGACCCGCGCATACCCTCCGGGCTGCAGTAGCGCCCGGCCCGAAACAGAAAGTTCTAGGGCAGTTGCTGTCAGCTCGCGGGAGGCGGAGGAAACAGGAAGCCGCCCGATGCCCCTCCGAGCCAGCCCCCTCCGCGGCCTCGGCAGAACAAAACCTTCCAGGGAATCCCGCAGAAGGGGGCGGGGGCCGCGCCGGGTGGGGCCGGGACTGGGGGACCAACCCGGACCCGCGTAAAGTAACTTCACACTCGGCGCCGATGCGCCCCGGAGCGCGGAGCTCAGCCCCCCCACCCTCCCCGCGCCCGCCGCGCCGCGCTGCGCCGCGCCGTGCAGCCGGCTCCGGGCAGACAAAAGGAGGGAGACGCGCACCCGGCGGGCTCCAAGCGCACGCAGCGCGCACCCCAGGCCTGTCCGCGCCGGGCAGCCGAGCCGCTCATCCGCCCTGCCGCACCCCCCGCGCGCCCGGGCCCGGCCAGCGCGAGGGTTCAGCTAGGGAGGGAGGGGACACGAGGGGAGGGGGTCCCGGGCGCGCCGGCGCCGCGCGGGACCGGGGAGACGCACGGCTGGCTTACCTGGTAAGTAATACAGCGGCGGCTTCAATCCAAACATGGTTCAGATTAGAATTCCATAGTGGTCAGAGAGGGCTGCAGGAGGAGGTGAAAAAATAAGAAAACCCAGCAGCGAAATCAAAAGCACCGTCCACACCACGGCGCTCAAAAATGTCCAAAACAATAAAATAAAGGCAGGAGAGCGATTCTGAAAGCGACGGGGGGGGAAAAAATCAGTCCTTGGTCCCCCCCCACGATGATAAAAAAGGCTCCCTCCGGTCACTACAGCCCCAGCAGATGCAAGAGGAGGGGACCGGTAACCGAGGACGGGCTGGAGCCGCCGCGGCCGCCCGGGTGTCCTCGCCGCGTGTGTATTTTCTGCCTTTTGGACTTGAGATGCAAATAAAAAAGGAGGGGGAGCTGGTGGAGAGAAGCGGGCGGGAGAGCCAGAGGAGCGAGAGAAAAAGGGGGGGGAGGTGAGGGTGATGAAATTGGGGGGTTAAGATCTTCAGGGATTACTCATTTGAAAGAAAGAGAGCAGAGAGAGTAGGACGGAGGGGAAAAAAGCAGCCCCCAAGACGTTGGAGTAGCAATCTCTCCTCCTCCATTCAGCCATTTGAATGTCAAGGCCGAGGGTCAAGAGACCTGTTTCCAACAGGGTTTCACGTTCAGAACCAGAAGGGAAAAGGAAGGGGGCGGCGGGAGGGGGTATCTCTTGTTGCCAAGGAGAAATCGGCTTTGTTTTCGTTTCCCCTTAGCTACTGGGTGAGGGGGGGCGGGAAAAGAAGGAGGGGGCGCGCGGGAGAGGGGAGAGCAGAAAATTAATACCCAAACAGCCAAGAAGTACCGAGGGGGCGTTTGCGCCTCGTAAATAAGAGGCGGCGGTGGCAAACAGTCTCGGGCCGGGGACACAGGCCCAGGACCGCCAACACACCCCCCCCCCTTTTGGGGGACTGCGCTGCCCAGCGTCCCACCACTGACTCAGACGGAGGGGGTGGGGAAGAGGAGAAAGAACTCGCGGGGGCTCTAGCCGGGCAGGAGGAGGACGGGGAGGCAGAGCGCACGGCGGCGGAGAGCCCCTCGATCAATTTTCATGCAAGAATCATTATCGGTAAATTGGAAAGCTGGCTGCCTGACAGCAGATTTGTCTCTCCTAATGAAAGCGAAAGGGTAGGGGCGCAGCGGCGGGCTGCTGCGGCGGCTCCCGGCGTCTCCACGCGGCATCTTCCAGGAGGAGCTCCGGGCTCCGCAGGGCGGCGATCATAGTTTCACTTGCGAGCTTCCCTGGCGCGGGGCCGCAGGGCCCCGGGGCCTGGCGCGCGAAATCTGGGCGCCCCTACAGGCCGGCGGGGTGCTGCACCCCTCGGCCCTGAAGCAGAGCGGTTTGCAAACAGCGGGCAGCCGCTGGCCCCGCCGTGCCCCCCTCCGGCTGCCCAACTCCGCGCCCTGGCTGCCCGCCCGCCCGTCCTAGTTCCTCCCACCCGCGGTTGACAGCTGCGGGAGCCGGGAGTTCACCGCCCCCCAGCGCCGCGGCAGGAGGGGGAGGATCCCGAACCGTGCCCCGGGCGCCTTTGTGCAGCCCTCCCGGGGCCGCGGAAGCGCGCACACGGCCGGCGCCCGCGGAACCCTCAGGGCCAGCGGCGGGCGACCTCTCACGCTCTCCGTCCTCTCCCCACCGCACCCCGCCCCTTAAAAAATCCCAGTTGCACGTGTAATCAAATGCTTGACACCATCTCCCACACTCTCCTTGCACCGGTGCGTTACCAGGCCGAGAAGGCATGCTTCCAGGCAAATAGACCTAATAAATGCTATTACAGGGATTCTGCAAGCCCCGGCTGCACCATAGTAACGGGAGCCCCGGCTAATTTGGTTTAAGAAAACGGTCAACTGTACGGAGTGTGAGCGCGCGGAGCCTGTATCTCTCCTCTCCATGCCGCCTCTCTTTCACACCAGCTCAAGAAGGCCCCATGTGATAATTTCCCAAATCGAAGGGGAAAGAACCCTGCCGCCAAACCACATCCTGTGCGCTCATTGTCCAGCCCAGCGATTTTAAAGAGACAGGACTCATTTACCCTCGCCCCTCCCCCTAAGGGCCGCGGCAAAGCTGCCTCTCGATGTGACAATCTATTTTCAAGCCCTTTTACCTCCTGAAGGGCCCTTCAGTGGCAAACCAGCTGGATTCACGACTTAGTGACACTAAGGAGTCACCTTTTGACCCCAGATGCTATCAGGCTTTGAGAAGCAGACCTGAGCCCGCAGGTACGCACAGCGGGGCGCCGAGGTCGCGCCAAGCTTGTGTTCCTGCCAAGGTTCTGCAACCACCGCGTAAATCAGGGGTCCCCGGCGGCAGCCCTCGGGGTTCCTGTTAAACGCGGCGGCTCCAGATGACAGCTGATGCGGGCTACGACACCCTGAGGAACAGCTCTGGAAGGCACGCTGGGGAAGTGGGGAGGCCTGGGCGCCTTCAGACTCCTCCGCGCCACGCACCCGCCGCCCCCCACCCCGCCGCGAGGAGAGCAAATGGGCTGGGCGGAGCGCGCGGCCGAGCGGGTGGCGCTCCTCCCCGCGTCGCCGGCGGCGGGGCGCAGCGCCTCCTTCTCTCGGGCCCGGCAGCCCCGCCGGCGCCCCCTCCGCGGGCGGCCAGCGCGCGCACTGAGGAGGGCGCCAAGGCTAAGGCCCTGCAGAAGCCGGGCGCTCGGAGCTGCCGCCAGCATCTGGCCGCCCCGCCCGCGCTGACCCCGTAGGTCGCTCCTTGCCCTCGCCGTAGCCCTTTGTTTCCGGGGATGCGTGCGGCGCTCCCTGCTCCTGGCGCCTCCCCAGTGCCCAGGCCCGCACTACGGGGTGGGGTCTGGCGCGCCCAGCCCCGCCTCATCCCAGGCCTTCTAGGGGCCTCCTGTCCATTTATCATCCACTTATCGCCCACTCTGCAGCCTGCGCCTCTCCGAGGAGGGAGTGAAGGGTGAGCTGCCGCCCACTCCCTGACCTTTCATAACCTTGGAAAATCTGATGCAACTTGGGGAGGGGGTTTTAAAAAAACTATATTTAAAAGACCCTAAACTGTCAGTTTCTGTTGTCACTCTTTTATTGGTTTTTAATTCTCCGGGATTACACGAACAACAGTAGTAATTAATACTAAACCTTCCTCCACTGTATATGCTAATGGCAGGAGCCATAAAAATTAATTTGCAAACATGTCATTACACAATAGCTGTACAGGCAATAAACCTGTAATTATGGGCCAATCACAGGCAGGGTACAGAGGGAGGGATGCTCCCCCAATCTGCCACGGCCCCCCTTCCCCTGCTAAAGTGGGAAAGGGCTGCAGTTAGAGCTGCCCCTGGGACCCACCTGTGGAGATGGCTTCCAGCCCCTCCATGGGAAAAGGATCTGCAGCCCCAGGAGGCCTGGCTCTGGGCAAGGCCACCAGGCAGGGCCAACGGGGACAGAAGTGGAGGAGGAGGAGAGGCCAGGCAAAGCCTTGGCAGCCCCACAGGCTGGTTCATAGTGGGCGCCAAAACTCAGAAGGAGAGGCAGAGAAGAGGACCACCTGGTGCCTATCACACTTCCCTGTCAAACACAAAGTCTTCCCCTAATAAGTTTTTGAAGGCCTGCCCCAAATGATCCAAATGCTCCTGGCCAAACCCGGCTGCTTGGAGCCACACCCTTAGGAAACCCAGCACTGAGGCTCGAGTGATAGCTGCTGCTCCTCTGGCCCAGAGTCTGGGCTGCCGTAAGTAGGTTAGTGACACATCCTGGTGATAGGGACTTTGAAAGGGAGGAGAATTCGAGAGCCATTCTGGGAGGGTGGCTACACCACAGCTACCAACCCGCTGCCAAAACAGCTGAGAACTAGAAAGCCACCCCCACCCTGCTGGCCGCCAGCTTCACGCTGGCTCTCAATTCAATGGCTCAGTTGTTTGGCTAATGTGGCTGAACGGGAGCTGGATGGATTTCCCCTTTCCCACTGGCCCCTGTGGCTTGGCGGCAGTTTTTGGAACCTATCACTACAGTCATTCATCCCCAGGGGAGCCAGCCCTCCTCTGGGGGTGCTCCTGGCTAGCCTTGGGACAGGAGACAATGTCACCATGGGCTGGTCATACCTCGACCAGATGCTAGATGTCCAGGTGAAAAGGGCAGATCCTCCAGGGAGTGACCCCCTGTTCTTGAAGGCCTGGGGAGTGGAACCCTGCCCATCAAAGTCTGCTCTGGGGGTCTGGAACTTGGGACCCATCCACTTTTGACTTCTCAAAAGTCAAAGGTTAAAGACATTGTGGGACAAACGAGCCTCAGCCTCCCTGACACACGTGCCATAGTGGCCTGCAGCTGAGGGTGTTAGGTGGGGGGAGAAGTGACCACTTCCTGTCCCAATGCACTGCTTGTGGGAGGCCAGGCAAAGCCCACCACACTCACACTCACACAGTCCCTGCTTTTCTGCACCTTCTTGAGGGGTCTGAACTCCTTGTACCGAGCACTTTGCAGGCACAGGAGGGAGAGAACCAGCTCCAGACACATGCGGGAGAGATGGCTGCCAAGGCACTGCCACTGCACCCACACCCTCAGGTGGCCATCTTACCTTCACAGAAGGTGCCAGGTGCTAGTCCCCACAGATCCAGGAGAGAGGGGCACAGAGGCTGTGGCTGACCCTGCAGAACACCTTGGGAGGACGGGAATGACAGCTGCTGCTTTCGGATGCCCAGACTCTGCCAGCTGCTGTGTTGAGCACTGGTTGCAAAGAGCTCCTTGAGGCCTGTGATGATCCTGGTCATGGTCACTCTGACTGGTTCCATTTTCCAAATGAGGCCCAGAGAGGTCAAGGCTGGGTCTGAGCCTGGCCTGGCACCAGAGTGTGTGCCTATGACCATAAAGCAGCAGACAGGACAGCCGGGGAACTGCAGACAAGACCCACTCAGGCAGTGGCTGTATCCCTGTGCCCCTCAGCTTCCACCAATAGACAAGAGGGAACCACTGTTGCATTCCAGGAGGCGGGGTGCAGCCAGTCCAGTGCCTAGCACAGAGGCCCACAACCATCCCTCGCCATGAATTACAGCCACAAGGTACTAAGAGCTGCGAAGCCAGTCCCCAGGCTCCAAGCTTCCTGGTCTTTCCCGGACTTGCACCAACCCACTAAACCCATCTTCTTGTCTATCACCAGGCTGGGTCTCAAGAGCTGGGCACACATGTGCAGCTTCTCCCTCCTCCAGCTCCCTACGTGACTGAGCTGTCCAGCCTGGTGTGGTGTCTCACGCCTATAATCCCAGCATTCTGAAAGACTGAGGCAGAAAGATTACAAATTCAAATCTTGTCTGGGTAACCACAAGAGACCCTTTAGCTCAATGGAAAGGCCTTGAGATCTATCACCAGTACTTAAAAAAAAAAAAAAAAACCAGTAAGCCCAAGGTCAGAAGACACCACTGTGGGAAGGTGAGGCAGGACACTTTGATTTCACACTTCCAGCCTCTAGGGCTTTGTCAGGACAAATCCTGTTGTTTTCAGTGGCTACCCAGTTTGTAGCTATCAGTCCCAGTGGCCACAGTGGTCTCCTGTGTCCTGCTGCCCCCTCGCCTGTAAACCTGGAAGGTGCCCAGCTGATCTACCTTCTACCTGCGGGTTGTAGCCAGACTTTGGTCAGGACAAGTGTCTATAGGGCCCGGATAGGGCAGTCAGCTGGAG
Organism: Thryonomys swinderianus; assembly: GCA_004025085.1. Taxonomy (NCBI): domain Eukaryota; kingdom Metazoa; phylum Chordata; class Mammalia; order Rodentia; family Thryonomyidae; genus Thryonomys; species Thryonomys swinderianus. The sequence goes on from PVIC010000037.1 coordinate 26,791, forward strand.
TCAATGGAGCTGATGTGCCCATCTTGCTTGAACATGCAATACACAGTGGGGTAAGGGCAGGTTCTGACCCTCAAGAGCCCCAGTGTCCGCATGGCCACCAGCTGTCTCCAGGCACATATGGCAACACCAACTCCAGGGCTTCTTCCATGCCTGTGGCATGACAGGAATCAGGGCTGGGCCATGCAGTCAGCGGCACATCATGCACACTGTCCTTGTGCTATTTAGCATGGCAGTGACCAGGCCTGAGCTAGAGGTGTGCCAGGAGTAACAACCTCCTCTCTGTGGGTCTGGTGGGGACATCTGCTTCCAGGGTGGCCTGGAATCCAAGTACCCAAGACAATAGCCCTCTGCTCCTCCAGCCCCCACAACAGAGCAGAGGCCCTGCCCAGGCCCCATGGTGCTGATTGCCAGCTCTCAGGGCCTTTGTTGCAGTGCTGCTGGTCTGCTCACACACTAGCGGGGTCCATTCATTGTCCCCTTAGTGCCCAGCCCTGTGCTGGGTGCTTTAACGCCTTGTCCTGTTTCATTCTCACAACACCAAGCCCATCACTGTACCCAGCTTTCACAGGAAGGAAAATTGAAGCCCAGAGCAGTGACCTGCCTAGGCCAAACAGCCAGGAAAAGGTGAGCTGGGCTGTAGTCTAGACATGCAGCAGGTGGAAGTGGGGAGCCAGGGAGACTTCAAACCCTTCCATAGCTCCTATGGGCCCTGCCTTCTGTGTGTGGTGGGAATAGCAGAGGCTTTTTTCCAGAAACCTTTTGTAATTAAAAGCAAAACAAACATACCACAGGGAGGGTTGGAGCTCTGTCTGACCCAGCTGGGCCTGCCTCTGGCAGAGCTGCTGCCTTTCTTGGGCCGATAGGCCCCGGCTGTCCTCCAGTGCCTCGAGGTCACCGCCGGCCACTTCTGGCAGCATCTATTCATCCTCCCCACAGCTCTGGTTGTCAGCCTTCTGCTTCCTGCCGAGCCAGCACCGGCCTGGCAAACGGCTGTCAGGAAGCGTGGCGAAGGTCTCCCAAGGGGAGGGAACAAATGGGAAGGAACAGCCGTGCACGGCCGCAGCCTCTTCAGCTTCTGCTCTGCCTCCCACCCTGGCAAATCAACGAGGCTTTCTGGTCCCCGCTGGGGATGGCACTGAGGCCAGGCAAAACCCCAATCCAGGGAAGAGGCGGCTCTGAGCTGGAGGAAGTCATGCCGCGGATGTAATTACCGCTCGTGGCTGCCATGCAGGCTTCCCTGTCTCCCCGGCCCTGCTGCTTGGGTTGTGTAGCCCTCCGGCCAACAAGCTGTGGCTTCTCAAAGGTGGCTTTGTGTCACCTGCATTCATGCTGGCACTGGCTCCTCAGGGTGGCAGCCCAGAGTGAGGAACTGGTCTGCCTCGCCCACTGCCCACCCTGCCAGCCCAAGGGCCGCAGCAGGTCACTCATGACAGATCAGGGACTGGACTGTCCCCAGCTCATATGGCCTGCATAGAGTGGCCAGCAGTTAGTAGCAGGGGTTGGGGCCTGGCTCTCCCTGGATCTCTGCACATGTCCCCTCTTCTGTGAGAAGCTCAGAGGGTCTTTGTGGGGCTCCAGAAATCCCAACTCAACCCACTGTACAGAGTTATGGCTCACAGTTTGAACAGGCTGGGACTCAGGAAATCAGGACCAACCAGGCACGGTGATGCATACCTGTAATCCCAGCACTTAGAAGGCTGAATCAGGAGGATCTCAGATTTGAACCTAGGATGGACAATTTAATAAGATCCTCCTGAAAGTATAAATAAATAAATAAAGGGCTAGGGACATAGTTCAGTGCCTCCTGGACTTAAACCCAGTGACCCAAAAGTAATCATTCCTGTCCTGATACCCCCACCCCGTATTTAAAGACAACTTTGCCAGTGGTTTTGGGTAATGGACTCTCCCAGAACCCTCTCCGCCTCAGCTCTTTTTGCTTTGTTTTGCTGGGTTTTGTTTGTTTGTTTTTGTTTTTTTGAGACAGAGTCTCACTTCATAGTTCAGGCTGGCCCTGAGCTCACTATGTAGCCCAGGCAAGCCTCGAACTCAGCAATCCTCCTGTCTCTGCCTCCCAAGTGCTGGGATTACAGGCATGAGCCACCACGCCTGGCACTGTAGTATATGGTATTGATGGCTGGTGGGTGTGAGTCACCACACCCAGCATTGTATATGGTTACCAGGGACTGAACTCAGGACCTTGTGCTTGTGAGGCAGGATCTTATTATGTCGTTCAGATTGGCCTTATACTCACATGGAGTGTAGGTTGGCTTTAAACATTTGGTGATACTCCTACCTCAGCCACCTGAGTGCTGGAATTACAGGGATGACCCCCCCCACACCCAGTTTCACTTCAGCTCCTGAAGGGGATGACATATTAGGGAAGCAGTGTGTATGTGACACCTGGATGGCATGCTCAAGATCCTGGAGAGGATATGAGATCCCACTGCAGTTCTGAGCATCCCAGGACAATGGCTCCAGCTCCAGGCTCCCCTTTGGCAGGATGCTTGTACTCAGTGATTCTTCAGGGCTTCCAGCCCAGGAGCCCGAAATGAGCAAGACTCAGACAGGCCAGCTGCTCCCCTGACATGTAAGGAACAGAAGGAGCTTCCCAGGAAAGAGTAAAGCCCCAGCCTGCAAAGCCCTCAGCCTCTTGCTGTCTCTGCATCCAGCTGATCTGACCATTATACATACACTCACTGGCCATGCTGGGCCACCACAGAGGTCAGCCTGAGAAGACTGAAATACTTTGTCCCTTTGGGCCTCTCCCCTAGCAATGCTACCTGTCCTGAGGGCAGTGCCACAGGTGACAATGGCACCTGAACTCCTCACTACCACTCAGTGCCTGGATGGTGCAGCAATTTCCCAGCGCTGTGGGAGAATTCCTGTCCCTTGTGCTGCCAAGGGAAAAGAAGAGGGAGAGTGCAGGGTCTGGCCAAGGTCACCAGGGTGGCCCCACAGCACCCTTGCACAAGGTCCAGGACAACTGTCCTCTGAGAACCCACCAACATGCCCATCTGCCTGGGAAGAAGTACAGACACCTCACCTCAGGATGCATCTGGCCTGGGCATGATGGGATGAGGCTGCAGTCTTAGCACTTGGGAGGCTGAAACATGGTGACTACCAAAAGTTCAAGGCCAACCTGAGCTACGTGGTAAGACCATGTCTCCAGAAAACCAAACCAAAAAGAAAAACATTAAACGACCCCAACCCAAAACCCTAGATGAAAATACTCTATATTCCCAGTTTCATAAAGCACCAAAGAACTACCAAGACTTGGGATCGCAAACAGGAACCCTGGGGATGACCCAGCATGGGTCCCATAGTCCCCTGCAGAACCTGGGAGTTGGGAACTTCTGGTTTTATGGCTGTGGGGCCAGGATGGGGGAGGGGCAGAGAGCAAACCCTCAGACCTAGGGCACGAGCCAGGGGCTAGCAGCAACCCTCTCTGCAGTCAGCTGGGGGAAGGGTGACCCATCAGGATGAATGACCCCAGGCCCAGCAGCCCTCACCTACAGCCCAGCCAAGGTGGGGACCCAGTGCTACTCAGGACATCAAGGCCTAGGCTGGGCAAAGGTGGCCCCAAGCAGCCAATTGGCCTAAACCTTCCAGACACACACTAGTATGCTGAGGAGCACCTGTGTCCTGGCTTCAGTTATGCCTGCAAGGAACCCTCCAACACACCAAGCAGCATGTAGTCAGAGATGGCCAAGCGTGGGGATCCCACCTTTCCCAACTCAGCAGCAACCCACCAAGCGCATGGAGGGGACACTGGAGAGGGACCTGTAAAGGATGACAGACCTTGAGGAACCTTTAGGGAAGAAGAAACCATAGTCTGAAGCTGCCCAGATTGCAGGCATAGGGGGTGGGGACTTGGGTTGGGTCCCCACCTGTCCCTGCTGCAGGACCTCAGCAGGTTATCTGCAGGTGGCTCTGGGGATTGAGACCTTCAGCAAGGTGCCAGGGCAGGGCACACCTGCTGAGTCACCACAGCCAGCACAAAGAGGTGCGAGGAGATGGTGAACCCCACGTTTCCCTCGGTGTGACACTTCCGTGTGCTCAGGAAGGCACTAATGAAAAACAAACGCAGTCGGAACGGCCTCCACCGTGCAGAAAAACAGCCCAGAGGTGTAATGACTGCTGCAAAAAGCTGGATCCTCAGGCCAAAACAAGCGCCCCCCACCGCTATAATTCCGAGCTCTCTGTTCTTTATTAGGCCTCGTGGCCTCCGCTCTCACGGCTCCACCAGGGATTCTTTCTGCGGGGGCAATTTTGGTGCCTGCAATTAGCTGAATAGGCATCTTTTGTCCCTGCTAAAGCACTCAATTGCAGGTGTAATTAGGTTCCCTCACCCCTGAAATGTACAGAGAGCGCCCGCCTTGACTAACTGCACCCACAATTAAGTGCTCACGGGCATGCGGCTGGAGCCGGCAAACATGTGCACGCGGCTAATAGCAGGGACACTGTGCAGGTTTTCAAATCAGACATCGCGTTGCAGAAATCCAGGCTTTTTTGCATTTGTTGTTCAAACGTCTCTGTCCAGCTGGGAATAATGAGGAAAGACAAACACGCCAATTAGACCGGGTCCACACACAAATAAACTGCACAGCTCCTTAATTAAGCCACTTACAGGAGCAGGCAGGGTGGGGAGATGATGGGACAGGGCAGGCAGCCCTGTAGGACAGTGCCCTGCAGGGTCCAGGGCAGCCAGGATGGCTGGAGAGGGACCAAGGGAGAGAGGCCGGGTTCCCAATGAGAGGAGAGGCCAGAGAAAGCAGCAGGGGCACAGCGAGCTTGGCATAAGGAGAGCCCGACACAGGTCTTTGAAGGCAGCCCCACCTGCTGTCCCTCCTCCCCAGGCCTCAAGGTGGTAAAGCCCGAAGTCAAACTACTCCTTGGGGACCCAGGCCCTGCTCAAGTGTCAGCTGTAGAGGAGGCACAGAAGACATGGCCTGTGGCCCTGGGAGAGGATACTGTGTGGTGGGCAACTTCTCTGTGACCTCCACACCTTCTTGACTCTGCCCTGCTGCTGCACTGCTCCCCTCCAGCATCCCTTTTCTGGTACGGAGCATGGGACTCAGGCCTCAGCCCTGAGCTGCATCCCCACCCCTTTTTCTATCCAGGACAGTGTCTTATCTACCTTGCAATCCTCCCGCCTCGGCCTCCAAGTGTGATGACAGGCACATCCCAGGATACCTGGCCTTGCTTAGGGATTTTTAAAGCCAGAGGTGGTGCTGAGCACCCCGAGCTCTCAGGGGCACCCTGACACATCTGTATGGCCCTCCTCTGCCTCTGGCCCTGGAGATGCTTGTGCAGAGCAAAAACAGGACAGCTCCTTCTGTGAGTTATTGTCACGAGGACAGCCGGAGGGGGACCAGCATACAGATGCCTATAGGCCCAGGTCCAGGACCAAGGTGCCTGGCTCCCCCAGATTAGGCATCACACTGCAGGCTCCCGGCCTGACTGCTCTACCTCAGCCCTCGTTGGCTAGGCTCTGGTGCTCACGCTAGGCTTCTATCCTGGCACTTGCTCCACAGAGCACTTGCCCTGGGCACCTGGACCAGGCCCTGAGATTTGGACACATCCCCTACTGTGGTTAGGACCACCATGGCCCTATCCTCATGCATGATGCTCCCTTGGGAACCCCAAGCATCCCTCGTCTCTTTCCCACCCCGGTCTCTGGGGTGGCGTTAGGGCACTCTTGCACAGAGTGGGCATGCTGAGGACAAGGCACCCAAGCCTGTGTGCCACTCATTGCCACCACCAGTCTGTGTCCACTGCGGGTGGGAGGCTGGGGCGTGGGCTGAGGGGCACATGGGGGATCCCTTGGAGATGCCTTCAGAAGACTACCCTGTTCCCAGTTCCTCTAGCCTCAGTGACTGCACTGTGTGGGAGGGGTGGACATGGCTTGGCCCATCTTTGGGGAGCCTGACCCAACCCTCTGGGGTTTGGCCACTTCCCTAAAGTGAGTCCCACCAGGAACTGGAGATGCCTGGACACTGGCCAAAGCCATAGAAGCTATGCTGGGCAGTGGCCTTCTTGGCACTGCTCCCTGAATCCCCACCAGTTCTCTGAGTGTTGGCCTCAGGGTCTGCACGGTGCTATACCCATGGCAGCCACTGCTCAGCTGTGGCTCAGCTTTATTTTGTCATCCACCTGTGAACCTGAGCCTGGCACACAGTAGGTGCTCAGTGGACCTCTGGGAGGTCCAGGGCAGAGACAGGGCTGGGCTGGGCAGGCCCTCGAGGCCAAGTCAGTGGGACCCCAAGGCAGATCCTCCCACCCTAGAGGCCAGGCCAAGGGTCCACCACTTCTCCTTTCACGCGTGTCACCCAGCCTTGTTCTTATCGGCAAACAGTCACACCCTCAGTGACAGTGGCTTTGCTTTCTTATCCTCCTCTCTGGACAGCCGATAGGAAGACAGACCTTTGTCCTCTTTGGCTTCTCCTTCCCAGCCTGGGAAGCTTGGGCCAACAGAGGCCTGGGTTTCCTGATCCTTCCAGCGATGCCTGCACAGGCTGGTTGGGCGGAAGCACTGAGACTGGGTTCCTGTTCACTGGCTTCCTTCCAGGTCACAGGGGGCAAAGGCAGTCATGTCCTCCCTGCACTGGGGATAGGTGGGCAGCTGGTGACCCTGACCTTGCACATCATTATCCTGGCACCGCAAGGTGGAGCCAAAGTCAGCCTGCACGCTGGGACACCAGTGCTGCCAGGGACCCCTTGCTTCAGGCTGCACCATGTTGCTTTGAGGCGGCCACCTAGGGTCCTTTCCCAGCTCCACAAACACCAGGCAGGCTGCACCATTAGCCGGCCGCTGGCCCGAGTCACGCTGTCCCTGCCTGCTGTCCAAGGTCACTGTCTCTGTGAGCACTCATGGAGCAGCTCTGCCAGGAGACAATGCTGACCAGATAGCATCAAACTGCCCGGCATGCCCCCAGAGCAGGGGACGGCAGAACAGGCTGTGCAGAAAACAGGGGCTGCCCAGGGGCCTCAGGAATAAGACCCAGATGGGTGCTGCACAGCCCACACCCAGAGACAGCCCATCCGAGGCAGGGAGAAGCTGAAGGACGCATCAGGTAGTGACCAGAGAAGACATGGCAGGACTGGGAGGTGGAGGGGATGGCGGATTGGAGCTAGGGACAGCGCCTCCCAGGGCCAGAGTGACTGTGGTGACAGCTGTGGACCTCGGCACAGTTCAGTACAGGAAGGAGAGATTCACCGCCCAGAGCAGGGAAAGCAGACGGCGCACACCAGCCTGGCAGAGCAGTGGGGAGGAACTTCCTGGAACTGTGGCCATGTGCTGACCTGTGCCAGGGCAGATATACAAATGCACACAGGTACATACTCTCAAGATGGGTGCGTTTTGCCATGTATAGCAGTGCACACCTGTACTCTCACCTACTAGGGAGGCTGAGGCAGGAGGATCCAGAGTTTGAGACCAGACTGAGCAACTTGGCCAAGACCTTGTCTCAAAAAATAAAAAGGACTGAGGATAGAGACAGTGTACAGCACAGGCAGGGTGAAAAGCCCTGGGTTCAATCCTAATACTGAAAAATAACACTTGAAACATAACAAAGTAAATATTCTTGAGAACAAACTGAACAATGACCATCACTTGCTGTTCTGTTCTCTGTGGACACCAGATCCGGACTCTGCCCAGCTTTGGAGGCCCCTGGGCTCCTTGTGGCTCAGTCCAAGTCCCGCAGGCAGTGTACCCTCCAGCTGTTCCTGTCCTGGCCCAGCACTTAGCCCCTCTCCAGGCCATGGGGGCGAGCAAGGGAGCCCCCACCTCATTTCTTCACAGGCCAAGTTCCTCGGCCAAACAGCTTCCCAAAGCTGTCTTGTGCTGCAGGGCACCACCTACAGCCCTGGACTGGGGCACTGGGACCCCTGAGCCAGGAACTGTGATCAGTCCCTGGTGTGTGCATGCTGCCCTCGCATCTCAACACCCCTCCCCAGCCTGAAATGGGGATGGGCTTCTCCAGGATGAGCTGGAGAAACTCCGCCCACCCACACCCTCTGCGCAGCTGCACACTGAGAGATTAGGATTCCCTTCCCACCTGCTGCCCAGGCTCCAGACCCCAAAGGAGAGCGGAGTTCAGCTCCGATAAGACTGCATCGCCGGCAGGAGATACATTCGCGCCCTGCTCCCTCTGCCTCCGGCGAACATAATTCCTTTCTGATCTTACCCAGGGCATCCAGGCAGGCTGGGAGGCAAACGGGATAATCCATTTTAGAGAGATTGATCAATATCGTTAGGAGCCTTTTAAATGGTTCCACAGGCTTCAAAGAGCCAGGGCAGATGGCTGAGCTGGAAATCAGGGGACCCGGGTGACGGGAGGGCAGGCGCTACCCAGGGGGATTTCCAGACAGTCCTCTCATTTCCTACCAGGCTTTAAGAGCTGGTTCCAATCAGGGTAGGGAAGCTGGGTACATGTGGGCAGGTTGTGCACTACACAAGGGGCTGGGGAGCAAGGCTGGCTGGTCCAGCTAACTCCTCCGGGTCTCCACAGGGCTGGCTGCCCAAGTGAAGGCTCGTTTCCAATCTCATCAAGGTGTTGTACAGGCTGCTGTTTGTCCTGCTGGTAAGGGACAGAGGTGGTACCTGGCTGTGAGGCTGGGGAAGGGTCTGCAAGACCCAAGGCCCCAGAGGCACTACTGGCTCCGCTCCTGCCATTGGTGCTGTGGATGCCTACCCAGGTGGCTGGAGCTTTCACAGGAAGACTGAACTCAGGAAGATTTAAACGTGAGTTTTTGGAGGTGCTAGGCCTTGAACCCAGGACCTTTGCAATTAGCTCCATGTCCAGCCCCACCCCACTTTTTTTTTTTTTTTAATTTTGAAATAGGATCTTGTTAAATTACCCAGGCTAGTCTTGAATTTGAGGTCTTCCTGTCTCAGCCTTCCAGGCTTATAGATACACACTGCCACACTTTTTAAAGGCTCTCCCTATGTTTTCTGTCTGTGCCCCAACAGATAAGTCCACACACAGCTGGGGCAATACCAATAGCTACAAGCTGCCTGGCTTGCTGCTGGGCCTCAGCCACAGCCACCCCTGCAGCAGAACCCAGTTCTTCCTCTACAGGAGCTGTCTGCAGTGTGCTCCGCACAACTCACACATGAGTTCTCTCTTCCTGGGAGGCTGTCTCCTCACCTACTAAGTGAACTCCTAGCTCTCATCTGAAACCCTGTGAGGAAATCCCACTTTAAGAGCTTTTTCCTGACTTTGCTGACTTCTAGCACCTTCCTCTGACTATGGCTCCCGCATGTCCGTCTGTCACTTGCAGCTTTCACAGCCACCCTCATAGGCAAAGTGTTCGGTGTTCCCCAGATTCCCTGGATGGGCACCCCATCGTCACCATAGGACTGGGCCAGTCCTGTGCCCAGGGGCAACAGGGTGAGGGATGCACACAGTCCCCAGGTAGGGGGACAGGGTCACACCCTGCCGCATGAAGCAGCCTCAGGAGCCCGCTTCCTGGACTCACAGCTGCCTGGGTCTCCCAGTGGCCCACTGAGGGGGGGTGGGGACAGGAGGAAGGTGAGTAAGGTGGGGACAGGCGCCTAGGTCTGTGCCCCTTGGACTCCTGGGCAATGACAAGCCAGGACCAGCGGGGCCCTTGCTGGACATAGGGAGGGGGCCAGAGACATTCAGGATTTTCGGGTCCAAGGCTAGGACATATTGGTCTCAGGTGTGGGTCTCTGAGAAACTTGATATGAACACTGTCTAGCAGGAGGCATAAGTGGACACAGAGCCCTGGATGAAAGTACCTGTGCATCCTGGCCTTTGAGACCCACACAGCTGCATGGTGTTCTGGCCCGAGGTTGAAGGTTTATGTCCCACCAGGTAGACTTCCCCTACTGACATGTGAGCAGGCAAGAATGCATCACTGCCCATTTCTGCAAGAAACCAGAGCCCAGAAAGTTCAGGCAGCTTGTCTGCAGTCACACAGTGGGAGCTATGGAGATGAAGCTGTCCCTTTCCTTTTTCTTTCTACTGGGAATTAAGCCTAGGCCTGTTCACTGAGCTACGCATCCCTAGCCCTTGCTTTATTTCTATTTTGAGGCAGGGTCTTGCTTAGTGATTTTTAAGGGGTCAGGTCATCTTCCTACTTGTGATCCTCTGCTTCAGGCTTTCAGAGTGCTGGGGTAACAGGAGTATTTCCCAACACCCCATCTGTGGAGTTGAAACCAAACCCAGAAATTCTGGGGTGAAGACAGTTGTCTGAGTACAACCCACATTGTCCTTGTGGAGCAAGAGAACCCAGTGTAATTTGCAGTCCAGGTCCCACCTTTATCACCAGCTTGTCCAGCTCAGGCAGTGCCCACACCCATGGTAATTACCTGCCAACTGTCCTGGGCATTGTGGCCCAGGGCACAGGGACTGAGAGCAAGAAAGGCTGGTGCTGGCCTTGTCACCACAGCCCCCTCTGACCCAGGACCCACAGCCCACTCTGTTTCAAGGCCTACTGCCCTTCTGGGATGACCACCTGGTGCCTACTGGCCTCCTACCATGGGGGATTGGGCTGGGCTTTTGCCCAGGATGCCACCATCTTGGTTGGGACAGAGGTCTGGGTGTCTGACCCTGGACTCCTTGGCTGGGGCTCCATGCCCAGGCTTTGCAGGCTGGGGTGCCTCACAGGTGATGCAACCTCAGGGCAGTAGTGGAGGCGGCTCCCTGGGGAGTGGGATGTTTGTCAGAGATGGGAAGCTGGGGGCTCATTAGCCACAATCCTGCCTAGGTTCTCTCCTGGTACCTCCAGGCCTGGGTGCGAAGAGCCCCGATATGTGGGGAGAAGGATCATGAACAGGCTTTACAGTGCAGCCTGCTTGCCTCAGTTTCCCCATGGTGTTCCATCCTTCTCCCATCTCCTGTGGCCTGGAGGAGTGACTAGGCCCTGAAGTGCAGACAGCTCTGGAACACACCAAATAGCTGCCTGGCTCTGACCCCAGGCCTGCTGCTGAGCCCCAGAGCAAGAGAGGTCTTCAGCAGGTGCCAGGTGACTGGGGCCCCCCATCAGCAAGTAGGGAGAACAAGCAGAAACCCTGGCTCCTCCTAGCCAGTTAGGCCCATCTGTCCCTGAGTACCAGCCATGACCAGAGTCTTGTGTATCTGGGACCATCTTTGTGTGTTTTGGTTGTTTTTTTGAGACAGGACCTCACAATGTAGCCCAGGCTGGTCTCAAACTTATGACACTGATCCTCCTGCCTCAGCCTCCTCGGTGCTGGATTATGGCTACGTGCCCCACACCTGGCCTGTGCACTTGCTATCTCCTAAGCTGCTTGAACAGCCTCAGGCCCAGAAGAGTGCAAGCCTGCCCTGGGGCCACGCAGCCAGGAAGATGGCTGCCTCTGTTCCCAGGCTCTCTCCATACCTCCCTCCGCCCTTCAGCACGGAGAGGCAGAGCCCTGGCCGCTGCCAAGGACCACTGTGGGGCAGAGTGCAGAGATGGCCTGACATGCTCCCGGGTGGGCACCAGGAGCACTGTTTCCTGAGTCTCAGCACCCTGGGACCCTCCAGTCACAGCGAGGCTGAGTCAGCAATGCTGGCCCCTGCCCAGGGCCTGCACTCACACACCTCATACATACTCCATTCACACATACACACACATTCCACTCACCCGCACACACTCTACTCATATAGACACTCCACCCACCCATACTCGTTCTACTCATACACACATACACACTCCACTCACACACATACTCCACTCATACACACACTCCACTCCTACTCCATTCACATATATTCCACTCACACACATACACACTCCACTCACACATTCTAATCACACACACATAAACCCTCCACTCACACACTCATACACACAGCCCAGTCACACACTCATAATGCTCCACTCACATACACACACTCATACACACACAGTTCACCCCCCCTCGTATACACACTCCACTCACATACACACACATACATACTCCACTCACACATTCATACACACCCCACTCACACTCCACACACACTGTCACATGCACTAGGCCTGTCCTCCCCTGCATCTTCTCCCAGGGCAGTTGCCAGCAGACTGGGTCATGGCCTCCTGAGCTAAGCACAGCTGGTGAGGCAGGGGCAGTGCCCCCGCCCTACACTGCCACTGAGCACAATGCCCCAGGTTCCTTGGGGTTGCGTCAGCCTGCCCAGCGGGGGGCCAGGGTCGGCATTTGCCCCTCTGCCCCACTGGGCCCTAATCGCTCCCCAGGCTTCTCCGCTCCTCCTGGCAGCCATCTCATCAGCAGTCGATCAACAAATATTTACCCAGCACTTTCCAGGAAGGGAGGCAGGGAGGGACTGGAACAAAGCCTGAACTGCACAGCACACACCCAACACGCTTACACACAGCCCCCATAGCCACACACATTCATGGTACACCTGGCTCACACACACACACACACACACACACACACACACAGAGGAGTCCAGTGTGGCTGGCATGCTACCTCCCCTGGCACCTCAGGGTGGGCTGCGCCCCACTGTGAGTCACTGAGAGAAGATGCAGGGCAGGTGCTCAGCAAGACACAGAAGAGCCCATAGACAGGTGGCTGGGCAGGATTCACTGGACACACAGGCTGGGGGAGGCCAGGCCACAGTGACCCCTCTTTCTAATGTTCTGAGGGGAGGTTTTAATATGTAGCCCAGGCTGACAATGCACTAGAAATCCTCCTACCTCAGTTCCCCTCCTTGATGCTGGGATAGCAGGTGTGCACCACCATGCCCTGTGCATGCTGACACTATGCCTCTTGGCCTCCTTGGTCTGGGCTGGCCACAGCCCTGGGGTCTTTGGGAGATGGGAGGTGCCTGTCCCAGGTGCTGAGTTAAATCTGAGGCTGCTACCCTCCCAAATGTAATTCCTGGTCCCTCAGCACCAAGAGGGAGACCAAGGTTCAGGGAGGGGCGGTTGCCCACAGCACTCTGGGATTCTGAGGCAGCCTGGGAAGGCTCTGCAGGAAGGCAGGTGAAGGGCTGGCACCCCACTTCTGCTGGCTATGAGCCCTTCCCAGTTTTTCCTTGACTGTGGTCATGGGAACACTTGACATTTCCAGGGTCTCCCTAGTGGAGGGTCTTCACACAGTGCCAGGCAAACCTGTGTGGCCCTGCTGGCCAAGTGCCAGTGGTGTGTTTTCCTTGGTAAGGACAGAAGCCCAGAAGCAGCCCCTCTCACAGCTCCCTGAGGGAGTACAGTGCCCTGAGTCTGTCCCTCCTCTGGGGAGCTGAAATCCTTCCCTGCCACCTGAGGCCCAGAGCTGGAATCTGTGTCCCCTGTGAAGAAAGCAGACTTCAAGGATGCCACAGAGGACACACTGAGGCCCACAGGGGCTCTGGACAACACTAGGGCCCAACTGCTGTGGGCAGAGCCAGAGCCGGAACCCAGGCTTCCCTATGCCCCTCTGGGCCTTGGGCAGGACTCCTCACCAGGCAGACTGGGCTGGCACTCACATCCTGGTGGTGTCAGTGACTGGCTCTGAGGCCTGGGGTAGGGGGGCTCTGTATGCCCAGGCACCAGGCTGATACCCTCCTAAATCCAGGCCACTGTGACACCCCAGCAAAGGATAGGTGGGTACCTCAGGGCTGGCAGTGACCCTGTGGACCTGAGACCTTTGTGATCATGGTAAACAAAGAGCCTCCCCAAGCTCTGAGACACCCCAGCCCTGAGGAGACCTACCTGCTGTCCCACTGCCTGCTCTGGCCATGGGTCCTGTGGCAGGAGGCAGCCCTGCCCCTCTGCCCATGCCGTCGTCCCCACAGTTTTGCTTAGTAACCCTGGAATGGAGCCCCAGAAGCACTCACCACCAGGCTGCACCCCAGCCCCAGGGTGGCCCCTTCTCGGCCTGAAATGAGAACACAATGGGGGTGCACATCAGGGGCTCTTGGCTGCTGAGTGTCCAGGAATAAAAATAGGATCTAAGTCCCAAGGTTCTTCAAGGAGAAGAACCCTCAAGATGCCTCAGTCTCTGTAACCTCTTGGGGTTCCCCCCAGTTCATATGCTGAGATCCTAACCCTGAAGGGATAGAACTAGGAGGGGCCTTGAGGGGTGATGAGGTTACTACAGGAGGAGCCTCCAGAGGTCCAAGTCAGGTGTGATGGCACACACCTGTAATCCTAGCACTCTGGGAGGCTGAGACAGGAAGATCTCAAGTTCCAGATCAACCTGGACAATATAGTGACTTAGCAAAATTCTAATAAAAAAGTGAAGAAAGGATGGGGATGTGGCTAAGAGTGAAGGCCCTGGGTTTGACCCACCATCAGTGTAAAGCATTACCGAGAGAAGCCTCGAAAAGGCACTGCTGGCACTAGGGCTTGGATTTTCAGCCTCCTGATGAGCAGTAAATGTCCGCTGTTTGGAAGTCACTCAGCCATGGGCAGCCCAGGCCAGTGACAGGTCCCCTGCATCCCTGTGTAGCCAGGAGGGTTGGGAACCTGTAGCATCGTGGTCCCAAGGGGAGCCTCAAGGCCCCATGTCTAAAGCACGAGGAAGCCCTCCTGCTCACCTCACCCAGGCACCAGTGTCCCCAGCCCCCCCGGGAGGGAATGGGCAGACTGAGCTCCAACGGCGACAGAGGACGCAGCCCCTGGGACACTGCCAGATCCTCACACTCGCACTTCCATGTCACTTGTCCAGAGGGGAAGCTGAGGCACGTGAAGGACATAGTCTGTGGTCACATGGCCCCCATGCACAGCACCCTCCCAGGGCAGAATGGGGTACGGAGCAGAGGAGGGGTGTGCCATGGCACGAGGGCTCTGCCTTCTGGCTGAGCGTCTGAGGCACAGGGCTCAGGTTTCAGGGGTGTGAGACTGCACAGGTACACTGCCAGCTAGGTGGGCAGCGGAGCCTCAGGTGGCAGTCTGACCACCTCTGCTCCCCATGGGGAGATGGGACAGTTGTATCACCATGCACGGTGCCCAGGCGATGTGATTCACATGGCACTGCCACTTCTGTAGTCTCAGCCAGATCGGCTCTTTCACACCAAGTGTCTCTCTTGCCCAGAGACCTCCCTGCTCTCTGCACTTGGGCACTAGAGAGAAGTGACCTTGCCGTCACCACCAGAGCCCCCAGCACACACTCAATCCATACCCGGGTCCCACTGCTCAAGTTCTGCAGAGCAGAGATAACCCTGCTGGCAGTGCCCGCTGCACCCGCACCAGCCACATTCCCGCCCGCTGGGCGTCTCAGGCCAGTGGCTGCGTCCCTGTCCCTGTCCCCGGCAGGCGTTTGGAGACCAGGCAGGAAGTGGTGGGAGGCAGAGCCCTTGACAAAGAGCGTGTCCTCTGTGAGTGGAGATAAACCTCAGGGAGGAAGGGGCACCCGAGCAGTCGTCCGGTTGTGTACCACATGCTGACAGGGCACCGTGGGGCCCTGCGCAGCCACACGGCTTTCATTTGTCGTTATTCACCGTGGAGCCGCCGCTTTATCTCCCTCGCATTATGTGAGGCCACACGGCAGACACTTGCTGCCGCTGCGGCTCCCAGAAAATATTAATATGTAAATGTCACTCTCCGAAGACCAGGAATGAAATGAAATGACCGGCTGTGAGATGCGCTGTTGGCAAGATAAAAAAGGGACAAGAAAGGCTGCTCAGCACAGAGGTGGGAGAGGGCTGGCATTCAGGATGGGTAGGGGCCAGGCTGGTGGCTGCCATTGCCAGCCTGGATGTCTCCACCTGTTCCTATCCTCTGGAGGGACTTGTCCAGGTCCTGCAGACCTACAGTCCTGGGCACAGAGGAGAGGCAGTGTCAGAGGAGGGAGGGGGCAGGCCCATCTAATGGCCCCATGCGGGTGGGTGACAAGAGAGACCTGTCACCTGCCATGTGGACAGCCAGCAAGGGATGACATCTCTTCCCCACACAGGACATCAAGATCCAAGTGTCAAAGCTGGCCTGGTGACCCACCCCCATAATCCCAGCCTGGGAGGCTGAGGCAGGAGGATGTCCAGCCTTGGCAACCTGGTGATTTAGTGAGGCCCATCTCAAAATAAAAAAATAAAAGAAATAAAACCAGTTGGGGACAGAGCTCAGTTTGCAGGTCCTCAGTTCAATCTCTATAAAAATGAAGGGAGGGGGGGTGAGAGGAGCCCAAAGCTGCCCGTTGCAAGTAGGCCAGTGTGAGCCCACAGTGCTGGAGTCAGGGGGCAAAAGAGGTGGGAGCCTCAGGCATCACTCAGGTCCTCCTCACTGACAGCAGGGAAACCGAGGCCCAGAGAATGCTGAGGAAGCCCACACCCCTAGGTGTCCAGAGCCACCACCACTCCTGCCCTCACCCTTCTTCCTGGGTGGGCAATAGTGCTGTGCCATCGCAGGCAGCAGCCGCCCCAGGTCCCGTGGTCACGTGTGTCCCACCGTGGACTCACCACACTGCTGCACGAGGACGTCCTGTCCCCTGCTTCTTCAGATGAGCTTCCACACAGGAAGCTGCCCTCACGCCTGGGCCCAGAGCCTGTGCAGCGTCAGCCTCAGCCCTTCCGGCCACCCTGTGCCCCAGCCCTGCCGCTGCCTGCTGAGGGAGTGCCAAGTCCTGGGGCTCAGTGTTCCACCTGATCTGATCACAGGGTCATGGGCAACACCTAAGGCTGGAATGTAGGCCCCGGGGATGGCGTGGGGTGGGGCTGCAGGTGTCCACTGACTGCTGAAAGCTGGAAGGTGCCAGGCAGCATGGTGCATGCCATCACTGGAGTACCCTGGGAGGCTGAGGCAGGAGGATCACAAGTTTGAGTCGAGCCTGGGGAACTTAGCAGGACCCTATCTTAAAAAATATTTTTAAAAAATGAGAATTAACTCGTGTCATTTACTGGCACAAATTCTCAATGTTGAGTGTGATCATGATATGTATATATAATGTACAATAAAGATTTGAATAAAAGAATTCCTTTAAGAACAGGGCTGAGGATGTACCTCAGTGTGAAGGGACTGGATTTTACCCCTAGCACTGAAACTAGGGATAGGGCATGGCAAAACCGGTTAGGGAAGATCCCAGAGCAACTCAAGGACCCCTACACAGAACTTCCCAAGAGCTCCCACTAGATGTGGTCAGCAGAAGAACCGGCCACCACAGAACACCACTGTCACGCATGAGCCTGCACGTCACCATGCCAGCGATCCCCTCCGTGGCGTGCACGTTCACTTCTGCTCTCCCTTTTTTCTCTTTCTTCTGCCCGAGTTTGCCCTGTGGAGCAGGTTTCTCCCCATGCCCATTTACCCCACATTTTTCAAATAAACTTTCTGGCACTGTTACTGGCTTGCCTTGACCAGTTCTTTCTTTGAGGTAAGAAGGACCTGGCGAGCCATTCTAAAGACACCACCCCATAACAGCACCACAATCAAGATAAAGCAACCAATAACCAAAAGCACATGAAAAGTGAGCGAGGGACCTGGGATGTGCTCCAAGGGCACTGCCCACGGGGAACACGCACAGATATGTCCTCATATATGGGTGTACAGGCATGTGCACACATACAGACACACAAGCCCACAGGCTTGTGCAAACATGGCACACGCAAGTGCATTCACACACATACAACCAGAAACCCTCAGACTCCTAGCCTGGCCCCTCGCCTTGGGATTCCTACAGGGTCCAGCTCCTTTCGGAGAGGAGGTGTGGGGATGGGGCATCTGGCCCTGATCACAGCCTGGCCAGGGGGTGGGAGGCAGGAACGGGGGCTTGAGAAACCCCTTCCTGTGCAACAGCTTGGCAACAACCTCCCGGTGAAACCCTGGGGTGGGCAGGTCTGTGGCACAGAGCCTGAGGCTGGCAACCATGCAGGGTGGCCAGGCTTCCCACAGGTTCCCTAGTACAGGTCACCTCCCAGGTCCCAAGGCCCACTGAGAACAAGCTCTGGGAACAAGGAAAGGGGACACAAACCACATACCACTGCCTCCAGGGACTCTCAGGTCAGAGCTGTGCCCTGTATCCCTGGCCTCCTCCTCTGGGAGAGAGAAGACAAAGTGGGGACAGTGCTAGGCATGGGGGTGAACACTTGAGAGCCCTGCACCAGGGAGGCTGCTGAGGCAGAAGGGTTGCCAAGAGTTCGAGACCAATATGAGCTATATTGTGAGATGCTTAAAAAATACACAAAAAGGGAAAAAGAGGAAATAAAAAAATAGGGGAGCAGGGAGGAGGGCAGAGAAAAGGAGGAAAGAGAAAGTAGGGGAGAGTGAGGGAGAAGAGAGGACAGCTGTAAAGAATTGGGGCCCCTGGGCAGGAGTGGGTACCCATGAGTCCTGACCTCTAGACCCGAGGCTGAAGTCCTCCAACCATAGCACTCAGAAGTCTTAGCCTCCTTGGCTGTAACCAGGAACCCGTAAGAACCTTGGGGACTCTGAGGTTTTAGGGCCTCCCAGGGGCTTCCGCACAGCAACAGCACCCAGCTGCAGAAATGGAGTCCAGGCTCCCGATGGAGGCCCTTGACATGCCGGGGCCTGGTTTCCCAGGTGCACTATCGGGTTCTGACACTCACTGGGGTTCACACAAGGTGACATGAGGCACCTGCAGGGTCCAGGTGTTGGGAGCTCGGGTGTGCTCCAGGCAGCGTGCGGTGGGAGGAAGGGGAGGTGGCATGGGGTCCTTCGTGCTCATGGGGGCAGGTGGAGGCTCCAGTGGTCTCAGGGACACTGCTTTCCCACAGGGGCAGAGGCCTAGCAGGCAGTGTGGCAGCCTCAATCACCCAACTGTGGATGGGGAGGAAAGGAAGACAGGCCTGTGGTGTTGGAGTCCCTGTCCCAAGTGGCCACGTCTATGGGGGTCAGAGTGCAAAGGGACAGGGACCTGTGGACAGGGCTGTGCTGGCCACAGCCAAGAAAGTCTCCAGGGTACCAGCGGGCACAGACAATGGTGGCATAGGGAGGCCCACATGGAGAGTGGTTCTGCATCCCTGGAAAGTTGAGGAGGAGTGGGGTCTGCAGGCTACAGCAGGCTGGGTGTGATGGGGGGGGTATATCATGGCTGTGGCTGGCCTGGCCTGTGACCCTCCCAGCTGTTCCCTCCTGGTCTCCCAGTCCTCAATGCTCTGCAGATGCACAATTAAATTAGCATTGCTCTCCACCCACTCCTCCCCGCTCATCAGCTCCAGACCACAGCAGTGATACCGGTGACGGCAGCGCTCTGATGTGGGATGGACTGTAATGTGTGCAGACTGAGGGACCCTTCATCTGTTGCGGCCGTAATTGATGTTTATAAAGCAGCTCTCACAGCCACTCAGGGTGGGGGATGAAATGCAACCAACCAGTTGACTCAAAGGCGGGACACAGACACACACGTAACAGATACCAACCCAAAGCAGCTGCGGGTACAGGACACTTTGAAGCTGGGGTCCCAGCCACGCAAATATGATGCACCTCACCCGCCAGGATGGCTCAGCCAACTGCCAGCTTATGGAGGAGATGGCAGTTGGGCCGGGGTCCTGGGAGAGGCTGGGCCTCTGGCAGTGTACATAGCTTCTGGCCCAAAGCCCCCCTCCCCCCAGACACCCAGGCCTGGCACCTACCCCAAATCTTTTGTGCTCATCCTGGGGCTACAACGTCTAGGAAGATGGCCTGGATCGAGCCACAGGGAGGTGACTGAGCTGTGGGTAACCCTGGTGCGCCCGCTGCAGGGCTAAGACCCAACAAGTCCCAGTGACAGGCGTAGCATACTGGTTCCCTCATCCACATGCTGTGCCTCAGGGCTTCTGTGGTTCTCTGAGGCCCCATCTATCTGGGCAGCCTGAGTGATGGCCTTGGGGCCTTAAGACAGTAGGAATGTGTCTCTCGCAGTCTTCATCGCAGGCAGCAGTTGGAAATCAGCAGCACCAGCTGACAGGCAGGTGTCCCCAGGGCTCTGGGCTCTGGGGAAGCTCCTGGTCCCTTCAGTTCCTGGTATCCCCTAGCTCGTCCCCTGGCCTTTGGCTGGGTCCCTGCAATTTGTGCTTTCTGTGTCCCAAGCCACCTCTGGCACCCTCCTCAAAGGACACTCATAAGCACAGCGGGCCACAGTCACTGACTCTCAATGTACTCTTTCCCAACCAAGGAAGCAGGCACAGGTTCCAAGAACTTGGGGTGACACCTCATGGAGACTACATCTCAGAAGACCCCTGAGACAGCAGGGCCCCAGCACCCATCTAACATCTCCTGTGCACATGCTGCTCTAGACACTGAGGTGCGGCAACACAGAAACGGGACAGGCCTGTCCAGTTAACTTGTGAGCAAATATCTAGGAAGGAGTGATGTGGGGGGGGGCAGGTGCAAAGGCCCTGGAGCTGGTGGTGACACCAGGAAGCTGAAGAAAGGGGTGTGGCTTGCAGGTCTCGAGGCACTGGGTGGGATGGGAGCTCTGAAGGGCTCCTACACTTGGGCTCCAGCCTCTCTAACGCTGGCTGGACTTCCGTGTGCCTGTCCAGTAGCCCCTCAGGGGCAGGCCTGTGCTGTCAGGGTAGAGGCCAGAGCTGGTGTCATGTTCACTGCACAGCAGTGAGGGGGCACAAAAGGCCAACAGTCAGACGCCCAGGCCGGGAGGGCATGTGTAGGGCATGCACACTCACAACTACGCGCACTCACACTGGGATCCTCTCCTCAGCATTTCTCAGCCTGGAGGGAGACATCTTTAGCTCGGGTCTCCCGAAGGGGACCACAGCAGCACAGCACAGCACAGCTTCTGGGAACAGAATGGAAATGCAGGCCCTGGAGTACAGGGGAAGCTGTTCACAAAGCACTGCCTTCTGCGAGGCCAAGGTCCCAGCAGGCTCCAGACAGCATCTAGTCCTCCAAGCGCCGCCCCCGGGCCCCACCTGCTCGGAGCCGCCCTGCCTAATAAACCCTCTCTCTTCGGAGTCACATTCACCACGGTCCCAACAGGGAGCCATACGTCACCAAATCCAGCAAAAATTGTGCTAAATTGAATCAATCCATCTTGGAAATGGCTCTTGTCAGCTTCTGTCAGAAGAACCGTCTGCAGGGGACAGAGGGACAGAGGGCCGGCAGGGACAGAAGGGCAGAGACGGTGGGGGCTTTTCTGGATTCTGAACACCTCAGCTGTGGCAGCACAGGGGACCAGGAGGTAGGGGTTTGTGGCACACCTTCAGGTGGCATAGGCTGGCAGCCTGTCATAGTGACTTGTGCAGCTGGCACACACACACTGAGATGAGGCCTTTCTCTGTCTCTCCTCTGCATAGCTGCCGAGTATCAACTGCCCTCTCAGTGCCAGCTAAGTTGATGGTCAGGCCTATACCGTGGGCAGCTGCACCCTGCCCAGCTTCCTCGCACCTGTCCACGCTGAGCCCCTCATTTGCTCCATTCTGCCCCCTCGGTCCTGTTACTGTCTCCCTCCTGCCCTGGCCACCTCTTGTAGCTCTGGTCCTACCCAGCTGAGTCTACCACCTGTAACCACCAGGGGACAGCTCCGGAGTGCTGCTGGCCACCCAGCCCCTCACCTCGCCTGCATGCTTCAACTGGCATCTCTCCGAGGACATGGACTGCCAAGGGCGTCCCTGTTTTCCCAGAGGATGATGCATGTGCAGTGCACAAGGTTTCAGGAACCTAGGGCACAGGACTCTTCAGCTCACCAGCACCCTCCCCTTGGGGCTGACAACCCACAGGCCACTGGCTCCCCTCACACCTGTCCATGAGGTGCCTGTGCCCTGGGGCTCCCCTAAAGTTTCCCTCCTTGGCAGCTCCTGGCCCCTCCTCCCAGCTCA
Source organism: Thryonomys swinderianus (assembly GCA_004025085.1). Classification (NCBI taxonomy): domain Eukaryota; kingdom Metazoa; phylum Chordata; class Mammalia; order Rodentia; family Thryonomyidae; genus Thryonomys; species Thryonomys swinderianus. Next base: position 48,456 of record PVIC010000037.1, read on the forward strand.
CCTTGTTTGGTGCTGCCGACAGAATGTAGTGAGGCAGGACATCACCACATGGGTAACCATGCAGCAGCTCTCTGGAAAACTGGTTGTGGCCCTGCTGCCTGGGCACAGGGATCACGGACAGAGGCAGGCTGGGGGTGGCCATGTTGTTTCCTAGCCAGGTGCTGGCTACACCAAGGGCTCCGGTGTGTGCCCCAGGCTCTGCTGGCAAGTGCTACACATCAGTGACAACTGAGTATTGGAAAAAATAAAAACACAGACTTAGGGAGGTCAAGGTGAGAGGCTCACAAGTTTGAGCTTAGCCTGTCTTAAAATTTTAAAAGAGCTGAGGAGATAGCTTAGTGTGAAGGTTCTTGGTTCAATTCCCAGTATGAAAGACAAAAAAAGAGACTTATCAGGGCCCATCTATATCTTCCCCAATCCACAGGAAAGCTGGCGTCAGGATGTGTCTGAAAGTGGAGGCAGCGGCTTTGCCGAGTGATTATGGTGGGCCCATGTAGTGCGGGTGGCCTGGACCCTCCCAACTGCTCAGGATGCAAGCGCACATGAGGACAGGAGTAGGGGGTGGGGCCTCCTGGACTTGGGGCCTCTGGGACTCCAAAGAGCATACTTCTGTGTCTGCACGGCCGATGTGGGCCACACTGCCTTGAGCCCAGCGGTGACACCACACTTCCCACCAGTTAAATGAGAGTCTGGAGCAAGTTGCCCACTTGCCCTTGGGCCAGCAGCCCGGGGGAGGCAGGAGCGAGCACTGTGCACCTCCAGACTCATGCTTCCCAACTGGGGACTCCCAATTGGTGCCAGGACGCAGCTGACGGTTGCAGGGCTGTGTGAACGGCCCAGGAGACAAAAGCAATCTGCCTGACACAGCTGAGACGGATATGCGGAGGAGCTATGGGGTGGGCAAATTACAGTGAGGTTCGGGCCAGCAAGCGCCAAGGTCGCCACTGATGGATCTTCCTGGCCGCACAGCAGAACGACCAAATCCATCTCTGCGGCACCTCGCTGCCCGAGAGCAGCCCATCACCTGTCACCACGCTCAGGCTCAGGTCAGGAGACGCTGTCTGCTGGCCACACCTCCCCAAGGCAGTGGCAGGACCACACTGACTGACTGGTGAACGAATGAACAAACAAACGAATGAATGAGTTACAGCCTGATGAACAGCAGCTGTTACCACTGTGGTGGTGCTGCCACCTCCCCAGCTGAGAAGCGACCTTGGTGAGGCACTGTCTCCACCATGAGCTGACATAGCCCTCCAAGGCTGGGGTCCCCGAAGGAAGTGAGATGATAGCCTCAGCTCTCTGCTTCCCTGGCCACATCACCTGTGCTCCAGAGCTCAGACACTGAGGCCAGCACACACAGGATGCTCCCCAACCCTGAATGACTGCCTGGTGCTTGTGGCTCACATGCCAGGGGCTGCCCAGTGTTCCAAACTAATTTGTCTCTTTTCCCGGAAGGGTGGATACTGATTCTGACCACATCAGGGTGGGCGCCCACCATGTCCCCTTCCATCACAACCATCAGTGGTTTACAGGGACACATGTGGAGGCCCCAGCCCCAAAACAAGACTGGTTCCAAAGCAGCAGCCAGGCCTGGGCTCCATAGGCTCTAGGATGACAAAAAAGCCCCCAGAGAACGGCCGCCTGTCTACCCTTCATTCTCTCTGGGGGCACCTCTGGCCTGTAGTGCCACTGGCCCTGGGCATTCCTGATAGCATCGTGTGCAGCTCACTGTGCTCAGTAGCAGATCCAGACAGGGACATGGCCTGACAGTGAGTCCCCTGAGGATGTAGGAACATTTCAAACCAGGGGCCCAACAGGAGGCCAAGGGACAGACCATGGCACGGTGGTAAATGAGGTGCCAGTGTAAGTAGGAATCTGCCCCAAGCTTGACAGTTTAACTCTTTTTCAGACCCTTATCTTTGGTAGCCCACGCAAACTCAACCACCTGTCTCCACCCCCATCGCAGGGTGCTGGACACTCTGGACTGCTGGGGCCATCAGAGTGAAGGTTTCCTGTCCCTGACAGCCTGGGGGTCCCTGAGAATTTGCTGAAGCAGATCCTGTTATTAACCCCTTGTCCTGCACCACCCGTGCTCACCGTGAGCTCAGCAGGTGCCCTGAGTCACCATGAGTAGTTCAGGAGCATGGGGGACATGATCGTGTCCAGGCCACTGTGGGGGGGTGGTGGTTCCAAGATGGTCTTGAGTGCCCGAAGCTGTGGCAGTGGTGAACTCTATGTGCTGGGCTTTGTCTTAAACAGGCCCATGGTGGTTTATAAATTAGGCAAGTAAGAGACCATGGCTATGACTAACAATAAAATAGAACAATTAAAACCATATTGTAGTAAGAGCTACCTGAGAGCTGAGCATGGTGGTGCAGGCTTGTAACCCTAGCACTCAGGAGGCTGAACCAGAAGGATCACTATGTGTTCAAGGCTAGCCTGAACTACATAGTAAGTCCTTGTCTCAAATAAATAAATACAGGCTAAAATGGACCCTCAATTTTTAGTTTATTTTAGACAAGGTCTCGCTTTGAAGTTCAGGCTGGCCCTGAGCTCACTATGTAGCCCAGGGAAGCCTGAAACTTAGCAATCCTCCTGCCTCTGCCTTCCAAGTGCTGGGAGTACAGCTGTGAGCCACTACACCTGGCATGGACCCTCAAATTATGACTGACCTGACATACAAATGATTTGGGTTACGACCAGAATTTTAGTTTTAACTTACAACCAATCTTGAGTTACCGGAATGCCACACATTTGGGCTTCCAGATGGTTGCAGATAAAGACTGAACCCTTACAGAGTTCTGGAAGAAACATGACAACATCCTTTACTGTGTGGGGTTCATTGAGAAATCCTGGGCCCGTGTCTCTCTGTGAACAGAGATCTGCCTGTGGACAGGAGAGAGCTGTATGTAGGAGTATGAGCCTCAACTGACAAACATGAGTTAACAACAGCCCTGGGGACCGAATTGAGTTCACACTGCATTTGAAACTCACGAGTTTTCCAGAAGGTTCCCTGTGATGAGCTCAGGAATGAGGCGGTGTAAGTGGCCCCACAGTGTGGGTACCATACCAGTAGGTCAAATGTGCACCACACAAGGCTCTTATCTCACTCCCCTCCTGCAGCTTTGGGCTTTGGGTGGCCCCTGGGTGCCCTGCCTCAGCCTCACCAGGCACTTCTGCAGCCCCCACCTCCAGGAGCCATGCCAAGCTTGGCCATACAAGGATTACGGTGGCTCTGTGGGCAGCCAGTGCTTTTCTGCAGGGTCAGCAGCCTGGGACCCCTGGCCACCCTGTGCCTGAGTGCCTGGATGAAGGACTGGGGTCACCATCCATCTTCTGTGCTGCTGGTCCTAATTAAGCACCAGTGAGTTCCCCAACTCGGCTGCTTTCTGTCCCCTGCATAATATGTTATTTACCTGCAGCTAATAGGTTCACGGGTAATGATAGTCCTGTATCAAATGACGGCCGCTTGGCTTCTGACAGTTTTAAAGACCAGTCTCAGGGACACTACAGTGTCTAATTACAGGGTCTGTCATCGGCAAGGTTTGGTTCAACGCCACCTCCTTCTCCCGCGGGTGACACTTCTGTCCAGATAGGAAATTTAAGCTCAGCCCCGACAGTTAAGGTTAAAAATACTGCTCGGTACGAGGCAAGGGATCATAATTTGGGTCGCTGCCGTGTTTAATTAATTGGACTGCGGCAATCAGGGCTCCGTGGGCCGTAATTACAGGCAGGGCGAGAGGGCCGCTCCCGCGCCATGTCTTACAGCTGTAATTTCGCAGCGGCTCTGACCCGGCTCCGGGCAGGGGCCCCGAGCTCTCCCGAGGCACCAGGCACTTCATTAGATGGCCGTGATTTGTGAGCAGCAGGGACACACACTGCACAGGGGCAGGTGGAGGCGGCAGGTGGGCTGGAGGGGCGAGCTGTCCTCTTTCCTCACTCCAGTGGAAACAAAGGGACAAGGCCAGTCCTAGGGGAGGAGTCCGGCTCCAGAAACCCTGCTCTACCCGGACCACTGCCTCCAGGGTATGGCACTTGCCCAGCACCCGCCCGCCTGCATACACGCTTGCTCAGATGATCCCTACGGCTGAGGCTGCACCTCCTGGTTTCCCTGAGCACACAGCGCTGGCGGGCTTGTCCTGTGCCTGCACTGCCTGTCCCTGTCCCAGGCTGACCTGTGCCACACACCCAGCACCTCTGCCCAACAGGCTGTTCTCTATCTCAACCCAGATGGCCTCCCGTCTTCCATTTCCCCTTGGCACTGGACCATAGGCATGACCTTGCTGACTGAAGGGCTCCAGTTGTAATAGAAACTGGGCCACTGACCAGGGCCCTGCTGCTGGCCTCAGAACAGCCAGCTTCCCTGGGAGACCCACTCTGCATCCTTAGGCACAGTGGTCAGCAGGGGCTGTGATGCCAGACTGTTATCTGCCTGGGTGGCCACAGCCCTAACCTGCCAGGTATGTGGCACGTGGCTGTCATCCCAGACTCTGGCAGGATGCTTGAAAGTTTAAGCCCAGCCTAGGCAATTTAGCAAGAGCCTGTCTCAAAACAAAATAAAGTGGACTGAAGATGCAGCTCAGTGTGAAGGCTTTGGGCAGTGCCCAGTCTCGGGGGGACAGAGACAGCTTTGACCCCACCAAACCTCATCTGTGCAGTGGCTCTCCCCTCCACAGAGGCTCTGTGGGTACAGAAGAACTGCCACAGTGCCAGGGTCCAAGCAGATGGCGAGCCTGTTGCCTTTAGCTGCCCCTTGCCTGCCAGTCCCCACCCTGAGGCTCAGGCCCAAAGCCACTCCTGCTGTGCCATCCCTCCGAGAGGACCCTGCTGGCCCGGGTGACCTGTGGCCACTGCCTTTTGCTGCCTACAGCTTCAGGGAGGTCAGAAACAAAGCCACACGGAAGGGCTCTGACCTGACCCTGGGCAGGCAGGGGCCTCTGAACACAGTGACTGGAGAGGCCCAAACTCCTCTGAACCCTTACAGGGACAGAGACACTCTCCCCGGTGTCCCCCCAGAGAAGCTGCTGGGGCTGTACTGCAACCCTAATGGAGCTGCTGAGTTACACACCCTGTCTGTGAATGTGGCCCCTCTGGAGCAGGCTGCTGGGGTTTCCACGCAGGTGGGGTACATGTGGTGGCCCTAAACCAAGCACAGTGGGCACTTTCCCCAGAGGGGCCCAGGACAGATGAATACATGAGGACCTCATGGGGGTACAGACGAATGACAGGGCCCCTGGCCATAAATCAAGGACACCATGGGTGACCAGCAGGAGGGACAGAGGCTTGGGGACCTCAGCAGAGCCAGGGGATGGGGTTTTGAGGGCCCTCAAGTGGGCTTCTGCTGGCCACTCCAGACATGGTGGAGGACCTAAGGAGACGGCAGGACTTGCTGACCCTGGCTTGCCCGCCTTGGTGCCCTGTGTGGGGCCAGATCCGCCACTGGGCCTCCCCCCAGCTAGTGAGCAGACTGCATGGGGCTGGGGCTGGGGCTGAGGACAGACAGCCTGTGTACTAAGAGTCAAGGCTGGGCAGCCGGCGCCTCAGTGGAGCGCGGCTTTTGAAGGGCCAAGTGATTTATTTCAGCCAATTACTGGCGCACTTCCCCTTCCCGGGACGCTCGTAATTGATTAAAACCTATTGAAAACAAATTACCCAGCTCTGGGATGCAGAGATCTGTTTATCACTCCTCAGGAGGTGTGCGGGCATCCACGTGAACCCCGCTTCTGTCCCCAGGGCATGGAGAAGGACCCTTCTTCAGACCCAGCTGCCAGCCTCCCCTAGTGGCCTGTCCCTGTCGCCGGGTGTCACTGGGATGACATGTTGGGTGCCTGCATGAGGTGTTCACGTCACTGCCTGGGTATTAGCATTTTCTCGAAGAAGCTTTGCCCATAGAGGGATGCTCAGAGACAGTCTCACAGCCTTACTGTGCTGCCTCCTACACTTCCCCAAGGTTCTGCTTCATGTGCTGCCGAGGCTGCAGGGTTCCATCCCTTTCAACACGCTGCGTCAGCCTTTCATGTTTGGGGTTAACTGGGCAGCTATAAAGTAGCATCATGGGTGGCTTTAAATTATTTGTATTATTAGGGAAAACCCAGGTTCTTCACACTGAGCTACTATAAAAACGTTTTTTTTTTAATTTGAACTTTTTCTTATTGCTAATTGTTAAATTACTTCAACTGGGCTCAACCTAATGATCATCCTGCCTCAGTCTCCTGAGTAACTGGGATCACAGGTGTGCATCACCATGATCAGCTTCCATTTCTGCCATAGCTCATACCAACAGCAGAATATCCAGGTGGGGAGAACAAGGAGGATCCCATGGCCCCTTGGGCTGGGGTCCCCTGCCCAAGCACCCTCTTCATGGGCATCTAAGGTGGCAAACTCCCTGCAGAGCTGAAGACATACCACACCCAGGTCCATCCCTATGTGTGAAAATGCCGAGTGTGGGGATATAGAGATGTACAGGAACATGTATGCTGCACATAGATGTGCATGTGCATTTGTGTGGTTAATGTGTACCCCAGGAGGTTCTGTATAGCTGCGTTCCTGTGTATGTGTCTGTTCCTGTGTATGTGTCTGTGCCTGAGTGTTGCATGTGCATATGCCTATCTTTGCACATGTGCATGTGTACGTGCTGTGCGCCATGTGTGCACGCGGGGGGCAGTACTCATATGTTGCTGTGTGTCTGTGTGTGTGCACATGTGTATCTGCAGGTTTGAAGACACTGATGTTTGTGCAACAATAACAACATCAGCTCCCTGCCTTCAGTTTCCCCATGGGTAGGACAGGGAGGCTGTGAGGACTGTGTCCCTAGGGCAGGATGGGTACACCCTGGGCCCCTGGGCTTTGATCCAGAGCATGGTGCTGGTTGAGGGTGTGTCCCTGTCCCTGTTCCTCTCCCAGCCCCCGCTTGGCATGGGGGTCTCCCTTTGAACTTTACCACCTCCAGCTGCTGCTGCCAGGAAGCCCAAGCAGGGTACACAGGCATGTTCCTGTCAGCAGAGAAAATATGTTCAGGCCCAAACTGGGGTTGGAGTGCAGCTCCATGTATGAGCCTTCGCCTAGCACACCCCAGGCCCAGTTCCATACCCATTGGTGCAAAATAAATCAGTGAATAAAACATCTGGGGATGGGCATGGTACTCTGGGAGGCTGAGGCAGAAGGGCTGCAAGTGTGGCCCAGTTAGGGCAGCTTAGCAGGACCCTGTCTCAAAAAAAAAAAAAAAATTGCAATGCTGCTTAGTATCAAGGCCCTGGATTTAATCCTCAGAACTGAAAAAAAAAAAAAGACTGAAATTTAAAAAACAAGAAAATAAATGCCTTTAGGGACTGGAGACCCTGGGTCAGGCACTGGGCTAATGGATGCATGCACCTGGCCTCATTTATTCCACCCACCCACAGCTCCCCATCCCACTGCACAGAAAAAGAAACTGAGGCCACAGCTGGGCCAGGAACAGCCAGGAAGTGGAGGGGAGGGGAATTCACACCTGCAGCTGGGACCTGAGTGGGTCCCCAAATCGGGTCACCGGCAAAGCCATGTGACAGCTTCAGGAACCAGAAGGGTCAGGCTGAAAAGGGGTGGCCTCAGACGTTTCCACCTGGCAGGGCTGGTGATAGCTGGCAGCCCGGGGACTCTGCAACCATAGGCCCTGGGTCTCATGCCCAGTCTCTTTCCAACCCAGCTCTCTCCTCATGCCCTGGTGATGACACCCTGGCCCAGCCTCTGCCCCAGGACCCATCTCAGAATTTACAGACATGCCCTCTGGGAAACAGCACCATGGTCCCAGAGCCTCCCATGTCAGCACAGCAAACAGCATCACACAATGGCATAAACCTGTTGGGACCATCCTTGCCAGCCGGGCAGCCAACCATCCCTCTTCCCAGGGCCAACACAGAGAGATGGACGGTTCTGGGAATTAGCACTAGCTGCAAAGTGTACCTCCAGGGAGCAGGGTCAAGTCCCTGTCCCAGCAGCCGTGGAAGAGCCCTGCCCTGGGTCTCAGACTGGCTCCCAGCAGGAATCCAGCTGTGGCCTCCAGAACAATCCACTTCCTGGTGGTCCAGGGTATTGGTAGGAGGTGCTACCTGGGGCTGGTCTCAAATGAAAAGCCTGAGAGCAGGGCATTTGATGACTTACCCTGGTGCTCCAGCATCCTCTCTGTAGGACGAACTGTCCCCACACGGCCTAAGCTCAGCTCCCTGTCCCCAGCCTCCAAAGGTCCTTTCTTAGCTCCCAACTTCTTGCGGGTTCAGAGCCCCAGTGTGCGGTTGTGTCACCTGGGTAGAAGCCATGTGGCCCCAGTTCAGGGTTCTTGGCTCCGAGACACTTGTGCAGGGTCCCCCAAATGAGCATCACAGAGGCTCAGTGGTCAATGAGCACCGGCTTTTAGGTGCAACTATCTTCGCCTCCCCACTTCCTCCTCTTCTAGAAGGACTGCAGCCACTAGCAAGGCCAGGCTTCCTGCTCCCCATGGCATGGTCCAGGAAAAGCCCTTGCCTGGAACAGCCCCCTGGAGGGCAAGGCCTGACCAGCAACTCCGGGAAGGGTGAGGGCTACCCAGGGTGCTCATCCTGTGGCCTGTCACTGTTACCACACAGGTGCCAGGCCTAGTGAGCCCCAGAGGCCTTTTCCAGTGGCAGGCTCCAAAATGCATGCCCGTCAGGGTCTCAGAAGGCAACCACGTATAGGAATACTCACTCTACAGAGGCCATGAGCCAGCAACAAGGTTGTGTCCCTGGAGCAGTATGAGCCTGAGTGCGGTGATCAGTGCCACCTAGCAGCGTGTATAAACTCAGGGGAGCAGGCTTCCAGAGACCAAAGACAGGCAAGAGGCCTGGCCCAGTGAGGCCCTCTGAAGGCACTCACCAGAGCCAGGGTGGGCAGGGCCACCTCCCAGAGCCTGGGGCCTGGCCCTCTCCGTCTGGTTTCTGACTCCTGGCCTCCAGGATCGCAAGGGGCTTTTCTGCTGGTTTAAACTCAGTGCTAGGGTTGAACCTAACAGCCTCTGAGCTAACTCTGCCCAGTGTGGGGGAACCTGGGAACTAACACACATCTGGAAACTCAAGCTGGAGTTTGGGAGCAGAATGTAGGTTGGGGGCACCTCGGGGCCAGGCCGCCTCTCTCCCTGAAGGCCACACACCTCCTACAGGCCTCTGCTCAGTGTCACAAGTGCCAGGCACAAGGCAGATGTCCGGCAGACACCTACACAATGCACATGTGGGGCTGGGCCAGCAATGTGCCAGGCAGCCACAGGAAGGGAGGAGGAGCAGGCCTGGCTGACACGCACTCCTCAGGGACGGACTGCTCCAGCTCAGTCAAGGGAGCTATCTGGGTTGATTCCAGCTCTGCCACTTCCAAGCTGTGCAACCTCAGTCAAGCTGGGCCTTAGTTCTCGCCTGTGAAATGGGCTACAAAGCAACTGTCATGAGTAGGAAGTAGTTAACAAGCACAGGGCAGGTCCCAGGTAAGCGCTCACTGATGTCACCGTCATTATCACAGGAAGCTGAGTGCAGGCCAGCCACAGAATGGGCAGAGGCAGGCGGTGGAGTCAGGTGGAGTCAGGCTCCATCTATTTATAGATCAAACACACCTGTCTCAAGGTCCCTGCGTCCCAGCAGAGCGGGTTCTGAGGAGCAGGAAAAGCAAGTCAACCAGGCCTGGTGAGTAGACGGCGCCTGGGTGGGTGTGGCCAGCAGGGCGTGATAGGACAGAGTGGTGCCTGGGGGAGCAGGGAGGTGTCTGAGACCTGGACAGGGTGAAGGCGGCACCTGAGCTGGGCCATATGGTATCAGCACAGGCCACAGCCAGGTGGCAGTCAAGGGTGGGGATGGCAACTATGGAGGCAGGGACAGGAGTAGGCTGCACCTACCTAGCAGAGCCACTGACCTGTCCTTCTTAGCCCCTGGCACGGCGTTGTGGTCCCAGCTGCCCATGGGGCTGGGCACTGTGCTGACCCTTCCTTGAGAAGGGGTCTGGCATGGCCATCAGCCTCTCCCTCCCTGCCAGTTGCCCAGGCCCCTGGCCTTTATCCCCGTGGCAAATTCAGCACCCTGACATCTGCCCTGGATCCCCCCACTCTCCCAGCCCTGCCCACACACCACCCTGCCAAGCTGTTGGGAGTTTTGCCACTGCAACTGCTCCTTCCTGGCCTGGCCCCCTATCCCTGGGGCACCCCATCTCCACCTTCCTCTGACAATAGCAACCACAGGCAGAGGTGCTCCTGGGTCCCAGCCCCCAGGGGTGCACCCAGCGGCCCCCAAATTCCCAGGGTGTCGTGAGTTGACCTGCCACAACTGAAGGGCGCTTCCTGGCTGCAAAAGCTTCCGGGATGACAGTGCCCATGTAGCCACCCAAAGAAAGACCCCAGGGCACTCACGGGGCACAGGGAGAGGAAGGTGCAGAGCTTGTGGGCACATGGGGCTGCACCAGCCCGCAACTGGACTTGCGAATGAGACCATACACGAACACACTAATCAGCTGTAACCGTGGCACCCAGCTCAATTCAAATTGATTTACTGAGCCTGGAAATGGATACAAATGTGATTAAAGGCCTTTTATTTTACATAGGTTCTCTATAAAATGATTTAAATCAATTGCCCGGCAGGCCCTACGCTATTACTGCACAGGGCTCACTTTCTACTGATGGATCTGGGGCCTGGAGCCAAAGCCCACCACGGTGATATTTCCCACCCTAGCCCAGGGTCACCACTGGGGCAGCCACAGCTTCTGCCAGGGTGACCCTCTGTGGCCACCAGGTGCCCATAGGAAGGCAGCAAGAGCCAGTAGGCAAAAGGGTGTCATGGGAGCAGTTGCCATCATGACCTCTTCCTCCACCAGCCCCCACCTCCTGGTACCAGAGGTGCCCCAGCCCTGGTCCAAATGTGACCCAGGCTCCAGGAAGGGGCAGGATGGGTGTTTCTGATGCTTTCACAGAGAAGGAAACAGGCCCAGGTGAGGGAGTCAGGGCAAGCAGCAGATGATGGACAGGTCTGGCTGAGGGGTCTGTCTGTGTCCCTGGCTCCAGCCACCCCAGCCATGTGTCCACCCAGCCCATGAACACCTGACGGCCGAAGCTGATGTTTGACACTATATCCCTGGAACTCTGCTGTGGGCTCAAACCCAGGCAGAGGTGCCACCACAGCTACTGAGGGGTGGTGACAATGCCAATTCCTCTTGTCCCATCTTGGGGGAGAAGCTAAAAGCAGATGCAGGGGGTCTGGGGAGCCTCCCTTCCTCCTCTGCATCTGGTGGCTGCACCCTTCTACTTCACATATCATCATGTGCACTCTGCCTGCACTGGGCACAGGGGATTTCTAGCCCAGACACTCCAGCATGGCTTTGGCCGACCTGACTGCACCTGGAGGGAGCCACTTTCCCATGAGATCACATTCTGAGGCTCTGGGTAGATGTGGTTTTAGGGGGGGCACCAGTCACTCTAGTATGGGTAAGATCTGAGTCCCCAACCTGGAGACATGGCTGGAAGGGCCCAGTGTTTTGTGGAGGGCCAGGGCTGCTCAGTAACTGCAGGTGGTCAGCTGAAGGGTACAAGCTGAGGGTACCTGCTTATGAAGGCCGGGTGCCCCTCCTGTCTCTCCAGGGCCTTCTGCTCCCTGTCCCCGGAACTGTAGAGGTAGCCAGGAGAAGGACACTGTGCCCACTGAAACCCAGGGTAGCCAAGCATCCTTGAGCCTGGGGTCTGGCTCCAAACAGTTGGATGTCTCTGAGTGTGTGCGTGGGGGTGGCTGGAAGCCAGGGAGGAGTGTGTCAGGGCCACAGGGCTGCAGTCTCTGGCCAAGGGCCAGTATTTAAGTTCAAAGGTGAATAGCCACTAAAAGATTTAAAATTCACTGCCTAGTCTTGGGGCCTATACAGTCAGTAACCAGCGAGTGAACAGTGCAGTGGTAGAACCTGTCCACCATCACAGAAAGTCCTGGGTGTATCTTCCTCTGTGGTTTCCATACCACATGCAAAGGAACCAACATGACCCCAAGAATGATTTAAAATGAACGTTGTCCGGGCTGCTGATGCCCCCAGTGCTGACTTCAACCCTGGGGCATGGTGGGGGCATCTGCCAGTTCTCTTTGGCCTCCTGGCCCAACATGATGCTGTCCAGCTCAGCTTGGTTCCCTTCCTGGGCCAAGAGGACCCAGGAGCCCCTGCAGCCCTGTTCAGTCCAGTCCATCCAGAAAGCCACTCGGTAAGGAGGAGGGCAGCATTCAGCACACGTGTGGCCCAGGGTTCAAATCTCAGCACAGAGAGCAAAGTGAAAATCCCCTTAAAACCAAAATTGCCCTTCACGGTGCCCAAGACCACTCCTACAATGTCTTGGGCCAAGGCCCTGGCCACCTGGGGTATGCACTGCCTTCCCTCCCTGGCTGAGAGCCTGCTGCAGCCAAACCAGTCACTTCAGCCCAGGCAGAGCCAGAGGGTCTCCACATACGGGGAAGAATGAGCCAGGGGCTCTCTCAGCTGGACCCTCAGGTCCCTAGAGTGTGGCCCTTCTGGGTTCCCATAGGCATAGTGCTCGGCAGCTGCATGAGTAAAAATAAGAGTGAAAACAGACCAAAGACAAGTCTCCTTCTACCTCTGAGGACGCAGGTGAGAACATAGTAGGGACCTAATAAATGCAGATGACGAACAAGCTGTCCTAAGGGAAGGGAAGGCCATAGGAGGAGGATCCTGGATGAGGAAATGGAAGGGGTGGACCAACCCTTAAGATAACAGGGCAGAGCTGGGCATGATGGTGCACACCTAAGATGCCAGATACTTGAGAGGCTGAGTTAGGAGCCTCTCAAGTGTGAGGTGGGCCTGGGTAACTTAGGAAGACCTTGTCTCAGAATAAAAATTGCAGAATTAAAAAGGCCAAGGTGTGGCTCGGAGGAAGGGCACTTTTGTTTTGTTTTGTTTTTGAGACAAGTTCTTGATTTGTAGTTTATGCTGGCCCTGAGCTCACTATGTAGCCCAGGCAAGCTTTGAACTCAGCAATCCTGCCTCTGACCCCCAGCACTGGGATTGCAGGTGTGAGCCACCATGCCCAGTGAAGGGCACTTTTTTTAAAACACATAAAAGGTCCTGGGTTCTGCTCCCAGCCCTGAAAAATAAGTAGACAAATAATTAAACCAAATGATAAATTCAGGCCTTGGGAAAACAGGCTGCACTGGTGGGTTTTCCTCTGTGTCCTACCTGGCTGCAGAGGAGAGGGTACAAGATCACCCCAAGGCTCCTGTTGAGGTCACAGCCAGGCTGGTAGCTAACCAGATCTTCTGTCTGCTCTGGGGGAGCCATTGTGGCCTGGGAGCTGCCCCTGAGGCCATCGTCAAAAGTCACCAAGTCCTGCCCTGGGACTGGATGGCATCTTGCTCAGCCAACATCCCAAAACAGAGTTTGGCTCCTTCTCACACCACACTGAGGGCACAGTCTGCCCCAGGCCACTCCCACTTCTACACTAGGGTCCCACTGAGATGTGTGGTAAGGTGACCCCTGGCTCTCCTAGCCCAGAATGCAACTGAGGCAAGTCCCCAAGTCTTTGTGCCTCAGTTTCCTATTAACAGCACAGAAATGGAAATGGGGAAAAGGGGTTAGTGAGACCCCCTATAGCCCAGCCTGCAGTGAGTCTGCTTGAGGGTCCACTACCCAACTCACGTTCAAGGATGGCACCCCTGGCCCTGTCACAGCTGGATGACTCTGCAGTCATCCAGGAGGCCGCAGCCCAGAAAACTGCCCATGTGGGAGATAGGGCTGGAGGGTCCATGGGGAGCCATGGACACAAGTGTGTGAAGCCGTGTGCCTGAGTGCATGAGTGTGAGGCCAAGACATAGCAACGCCTGAGAGTGAATGCAGTGTGTGTACTGAGAGACAGAACAGGGACCGCATTTGGAGGCACGTGCTCCTTGCTGAGAGGCCGGGTGTCCCTTTCACGATGCATCCAACCCTACCCTGGAGGCCTGGGGTGAGGACAGGGCTCAGCTCCACCCAGGGTGTTGGGGTATAGGCAGTGCTCCAGGTACCCCCAACCTGGGGGCATGGGGACAGACAGACCCCAGGAGCCTGGTGGCCCAGTTACAGGCACCATTAGGGACATGACACACAGCCAGTACCGCAGTGCCCACCTCACATGTGACAAGCTGCCTGCATGATGGCAGCAGTTGTAATCTGGGAAGGCTCTGGAGTAATGGTGGGAGCATGCTCATTAGTTGGGCACCATCTATCCTTGGTGTAGCAGTGACGTGCAGCCAGGGGCAAAGGCTGCCTTCAGGGGCCCGGGCAGACAGGGTCCTCACTGCCTACCTGCTCTGACTGCAGAGGTTGGCTGTGTGCCTGGCAGGAGGCTTCCTGAATGCCCGGCAGGGACCTTAGGGTGCCAGCCCTGGAACAGGCTGCAGGAACCTTCCAGGTTTCCTGGCCCGGCACCCTTGTACTTCTAGTCATCTTGACAGCAGGGACTGGGTGAGGGACCTAGGACAGTGCTGCAAAGTGAGGCCTAGGCATGGCCGCTGGCCTAAGGCAGGCACAGGTGCCAAGGGGTACAAAAGACAGCCGGCATCCACACCGCTGCCAAGGCCAGAACAAAGACCAAGACTGGAAAGGGAGTGCAGAGACATGGGGGCTGGCTAGGAAAGCCAAGCAAAGGATGAGACTCCTTGGATTGGTGGCCTGTCTCCACCCTGGCTCTACTGAGTGGCGTAGAGGCCATGTAGCTCACTGTATGTCTGTTTCTCCCCAAAAACCACAAGAGGCTCAGAGCCTGGTCCCTTGAGGGGGCTCATGGAGCTGGTGCCTGAGCAGGTCAAGTCAGTACCACAGCCCTAGTGCAGGGTGGGACTGACAGCAGCAGCCTTGTCCTCACTGTTTTCCTGTCACCCTTCTGTCTGTCATCTAAAGGCTTCACATGGCAGGGATAGTTGGTGGCAGTGGAACTGGCCAGGCCCAGGCAGGGGAGACCAGGCTCAGCACTGGGTCTCAGGGCTCTGCATCTGGGAAGACCCCGGGTCTTTTGTAAAGGATGACGCTCCAGCCCCACTCAGCCTCTTCCCCTCACTGGCCTCAGTTTTCCCTCTGAAGGGCTGCACTGGGGTCTCCACCGATGCACAGGACTGAGAGCCCTGCTCGGCGTGGCTGTGGGTACTGGTGGCACCAGGAGAGGTCCAGAGGCCCATAAAGGATAGGACACACCCAGGGCACTCCAGGCCACTGTCTTCAGTCAGTGTACATCATTGCACCTTTATTTAAAGTCTGGTCTTGCGTTCCAGTGGTGAGGTGAGCGCCTGCTGCTAGACTTACATGGGACACTCCCTCTTTCAAAGTCAATTAACTAAGTATATGCTTCTGCCAGCGAGATCTCAGGTGTGCAGTCAGAGGCCTGCCCGTCTCAGCCCGCTGCCTCGGAGACATCTGATCCTAGGGTGGCACTGGCACAGGTGCTAGGTGGGTTCAGGCAGCACACAGGAAGGGAGGGCGCCAGTGAGCAGGATAGGCCCACAGCACCAGGTGGGCTCCCAGAAACTTTGCGCCCAGCCCCTTTCTATCCCAATGCACAGTTTGGGAAATGGAGGCACAATAAGGTTTGGGTTTTTTTCCCCCTTCTCCATCCTCCACATTTCACTATCCAGAAAGCCAGCACTGACCCAGGGGAGAAGGAGCCAGAGAAGAGCACAGTGGTTGGCTCGAGGACACCCAAGGAGCAGAGCTTGCAGGGAACAAGCCAGGTGTCCAGGCTTCACCACCCCAGGACTGAACTGAGCCCCTGAGCTCCCTACCCAGCAAGGGTGCACCTTGTGGAGTGAGCATTCCTGAGCAGAGGGCACTGCCAGGGATGGGGTGGCCCATGGAGGAGAAGGGTATGGATGCTGGGCCATACACTGTGCCACTTTCTTGCATGACCTTGCAGGGACGTCTGGACTCCTTTCCTCCAAATGTGCATCTTTTCTGTACCTCTCATCCTGTCATCCAAGGTTTCAGCCACAGAACAGTGTTCTAAGGCCCTTCCTGGCTTTTCTCCTCATTCCTCCACATCCAGGAAACTCCTATACCTCCTTAAAACTTCTTGCAAGCATCACAGTCTTCTGACCCCACCTGGAATTAGCCACGTTCTCCTCTACCTCTGGGTCATAAATCCTCTCCCAATAAAAGCCCACTAAATGGGCTGGGTAAGGGGGTGCACACCCAGTAATCTCAGCACTCAGGAGGCTGAGCCAGGAAGATCTCCTGGAGTTCAAGGCCAGCCTGGGTCACACAGTGAGATCAAGACCTGTGTGAAACACACAGGGAGATCTTGTCTCAAAAAACAGGAAAGCCACCAGCTGTACAGAATATGTGGCTTATCTGAGTGAATTTTTCAAAAGGGCAGAACTGGCCATCTCCAATTCAAAGATAAACCCAGACACACAGTGGCTGAGCCAGCTTGGCGTGGACATGGCCAGGACAGGGGTTGGGCCGTCCCAGAAAGAGCAGGGTCAGAAGTGCTGGCACTGTGGACCTTCCTGGCACGGGGGTGGTGGTGGTGGTGGTGGTGGTGGTGGTGCTGCTGCTGCTGAAACCCGAGGCAAGCAGCAGGCCTGAGGGAGAGCAGACTCAGAGGAGTGGCTGAAACCTGAGCACATACAGTGTACGCATGGGGGTGGCACAACCACTCCCAGGGGACCTGCTCTGCGGGGCCCAGCTGCTCCACGGTTATTATTTCAGGAATGGGGCGACTTGGAGGGACGTCAGTGGCTTTATCTACCTGGGGCTCAGCTGCCAACAGTCAGGCCATGCCTGACTGAGACCCATAGCCCATGGCGCCTGTAGTGCACAGGGTACCCTGAAACCGTCCCTTGCAACGCCTGGGAGGGCGAATGGGCACAGAGCAGGGACAGCGTGGTGGGAGGAGGTGACCCCCACCTTTGCAACCCAGCCACGCACCTGAGTCTGAAGTCTCCTGTTGAGTCGCCGAGGCCCCTCATTAACCAGTTCCGGAACTTTCCTGTGTCCAGTCCTGGCCTTTGCTACTCCAAAGGGGAACTTGGGAGTTTCTGGGGCCAAACTGCCCAGCTCTGCTGCAGCTCTGACACCGAACTGGCACATGACTTAGCTGCTCTGTGCCCTGTTTCCTCATCTGTAAAGGGGAAACTGTACTAAGCGTGTTGGCAACACCTGTAGTCCCAGCTACTCAGGAAGCTGAGGCAGGAGGATTTCTTATGCCCAAGAGTTTGAGACTAGCCAGGGTATTGTAATAAGACCCATCTCAAAAAATATTAACAGCAAAATAAATGGAATTGGCACCATATGCACCTTGGTGGGTGTCAAGGGAGGTGAGCTGAGGGCCCAGACAGTCCAGGAAGATGGAGGTGGGAGATGGAGAAAAGCAGCACTCAGGAGGCCAGGATCCCATGCTCTGGGCCCACTGACCCAGAAACCAGATCTGGAACATGGTGAGGAGAAAACACATCCTAAGGTTGCCAAACCACAGTGACGGGCCAGGTCCTCAGTTTCCTCATTTTGTACTAGGAACAATGGCTCTACCCCAGAGCTGAAAGGACATAAGCTGGCACCTGCACCTGGTGACACTCGGGAAATTTCCACTGCATTGTGATGACATGACACCTACAGCCAATCTTAGACTGCACCCCATGAAAACAACGTCCACCAGATGGGGAGGGGAAAGTGTACGTGGATGCTTCCATGCCTGCAGAGGTCCACAAAGACTCATGGGAGATTCTTCATATAACCAGAGGAGGAAAATGGCTTGATATCCACTCCCTGAGGGGCAGAAAACTAAATCACATACAGCATAGCGTGGAGTACTATGCAGCCACAAAAGGGATGCAGCACTGACCCACACTGCAACACAGATGAGTCTTGCAGCCATGACCATGGCTGAAAACTGCGAGACTCTATAGCACGGCCCACCCAGAGCAGGTGGCCCAGAGACAGCACAGGCTCATGACTGTTGGAGCTGGGGAGGAGGAAGGAAAAGAGTGCTCATCAGGGGAGTTCTTTTCAGGGCAGTGGCTATGGTTTGAAGTGAGATAGTCGTAGCAGCCACTGATCTGAGGGGCTGGAATTTAGCTTAGTGGTTCCAGTGCCTGTGGCAAGCTTAAGGTCCCAAGTTTGAAACCTGATACCAAAATAAAGCAAAAGCCATTGGTCTAGAAGCTTTATTTGGTTTTAGGAATCCTGGGATTAAAGCCATGCCTCACGCCCACTGTGTGGGCAGGTGCCCTGTCACTGTGTGATTCGACACTAGATGTGGGAGTTTATGCAGGTGGACTACATCTCAACAAATCTATTTAAAACCTACCAGATGCACACCTGTAATCCCAGTACTAAGAGGCTGAGGCAGGAAAATCACTCCACATTCTAGGACAGCCTGGGGTACACTGTGAGACTTCACCTCAAAAATAAGCTAAAATGAAGTAAACAAAATAAATCCAACCCCAAGACTCTCCCCTGTCCCTGGCAGTAGGAGGCAGGACATGGGGAAGGGTGACCAGAGGATGCAGCCCATGGGTCCCTAGCAGCACACAGGGCTTGTTCTGCAGTCTTCATTTGGCCCAAGAGCCTGACTATGCAATAGGGTCAGTGCCCACCTGGCACCTGGAGCACTTCGGGCACCTGCTGTCGGCTTGGGACTCACAGGCTGCTCAGAGCCCACCAGGCCCTGCCCCCAGTTTGGACTTATGGGACAGCATGGAACTCATGGAGGGACAGGTGAGGCCAGTGGCCAGCACCGCCAGGGCAGGGCCTGCTCATGCCAGGCCCGCAGAACTGATGTGTTCGTGTGGGTCTCAGGAGGACAAGCCTGGCTCCTGCTGCTGCTCCTGTCGCTGCTCATGCCCTGGAAATCCCAGCCTGGCACTTGGACACAGGCTGCAGCCACAGGGATGCTGAGCCTTCAGATGGAGAAGAGGCCCCCAAATGACGTGCTTCAGGTTTGGCTTTCCAGAAGCCAAGGCTCTGCACTCAGCTACACACCCGGCCCTTTGTTTATACTTTGAGACAGACTTGTTAAGTCACTAAGCCCAGGCGGGGCTCAAAGTGCCCTCCTGCTGCTTCAGCCTCTGCATGCTTTGACAACAGGTGAACACCACCACACCCAGTCTAACCCTGCATCTGAAGGCCAGGGCACAGGCTCCAGGGCAGAAGTCTGTCCCAGCCTAAGGGGTGGACAGGAGTCCAAGCTCTGCCCTTAGAGTTCTGGGGACACTGTGCTGTCCACGTGGCCTGTACCTCCCTGGAATATATGGCCTGGATGGTGTGGGTTTAAGGAGGTGGGATGGGCCCAGGCTGGGAGCAGACCAAGAGGAGGGAGACAAGTCGCATCCACACCGAGGGAGCAGGGAGAAAGGGCAGGAGAGAAGGAAGTCCGAGGCAGCAGGTGAGGTCACCCAGCTTGACTAGGGGATAAATCAGAGGCATCTGGCAAACACAGCCCTTTGGGAAGTGACGGGAATTTCGGTCCCAGACAGACCTGATCCTTTGATCCATCAGAGAGATAAGGATGAGGCCCCTAGCAGCCAGGGAGACCACCACTGGGGCTGAAGTGCCCACTCCACTGGGGGCACCATGATTTATCCTGGGAATCGTGGAGGAGAGAAGTGAGATGTGACTCCTATGGCCGGCACAGCCCCTCTGGCATCCCAGCCCACACACAGCCTTCCTACACCTCCACTGCTGCCAGGGGGCTGGGGAGGCCTCCATGCCCACATTTCTGGACCCTGAGGGACACAGTCCCTCCCCTCCCAGAAGAACAGAGATGAGAGAAAATGTCCCATGCAAGCAGGAGATGCAGAGGAGGTGGGTGCTCCTGTCCTGGGCTGGAGTGACATCAGTGCCGCCACGGCTGGGACTGCAATGACACACAGTTATGTCCCTGCTCAGGGAGCTCCCTCACCCTTGGAAGCTCAGAGCTTCTTGCTGCCTCTCTCAGCTCCCGGTGGTTTCTGTCCCTGGCTGTGATGTCACACAGCGGTGTTACCTCGGATGTAGTCATAACGTCTGACACCGGGCACTGGACACAGCCCTCTTTGTCCGGGCAAGGCTAAGTTGCCACCTGGTTCCCCACTAAGACTCCCGGGGTAGGATTCAGGACCAGGAGAGCCTGGAAGTGGCCTGAACCCACACAGAGGAGCTTCTCACCAGTTATCTACTGCTCAGGGATTGGCACATCTGTCCCCAAGTGCACATCTACTCGGAATCTCCAAGGAGATCTCACCTGGGAGCAGGTGCACACAGTCAGGAAAGAGGTCACGCTGGAGTGGGGCAGTTCCTGACCTGAGTGCGCTCATGGTGGGTGGGGTGGGGACCCACACCTACAATCCCAGCTAGCAGAGAGGCTGAGGCGGGAGGATCACAAGTCCAAGCCCAAGACATTGTCTCAAAATAAAAAAGCAGGGTGCCAAGCTCAGGAGCAGAACTCTTCCCTCAAATGTGCAAGCCTTGTGTTCAATTCTAGGACTGCAGTTAAAAAAAGAAAAGGGAAGAAAAGAATGGAATCTGGACACAGAACAGCCAGTGAAGAGAGACACACAGGAAGCTATCTGGGGATGGGAGCGGCACTTGGGGGAACGTGGCCACTGCCCAGGGACACTTGCAGGCTCCGGGAGCCACGGGCAGAGCTCCAGGCTAGGGTAGGGAGCACAGCCAACTTCCTCCTTCCAGGACCCGTGGGCTGCCGATGGCCTGAAGGACACACTTCTGTGGGGCTGCAGCCTGTGTTCCAATGCGCATGGGACATTCATTCCCTTACCTAGGTTTCGGGGGGATGTCATACACACATGTGGACACCTCACAGAGATGCTGGGTGTCACACAGGGGCATCCCTGGCATTCAGGTAGAGGGTGGGTACTGCTCCATCTCCGGTAGTGACAGACAGGCCCCTCCACACTCAAGTGTATGCCGGAACACGGACAGCATCATGACACACCAGCTTAGCCCAAGGTCCAACCTGAGTGGCATCTCATCGTGGGCTGGCAAGAGGCAGAAGAGCTTGGGACATGAATGACACCATCAGTACTGCCCTCTCCATGTCAGACTGTAGCTGGTCTGATCAGACAGCCACCAGGGCTGGAAAATGCTATCACCAGGAAAGCCGAGGGTCACCACCTATCTGGATTGGCCAGGGCCAGGGCTGTGCTGTGAGAGGCGAGGTTGAATGTGTCCAGGCCAGTGGGGGTGGCTGAGCTGCCCCAGGGCCTCCGACATGACCAGGCTCAGCGACGGCCACCATACACCCGTGGAGAGGGCACAGGATGGCACAGAACCCAGCGGCCACCCTTCCCAGCTCCAGCTCCCAAGGGCCAGGCCTGCCAGATGGCAGCGCGCTGCATGTTGGAAGATAATCACTATTACAAATTCACTGGGTTTTACTTTTAGGTTCCGTATGGGCTCTGCTCCCCACTAAGGAAACCACCAAAGTGCCACCATTGCACCACTTTAATTGTCTCTAATTAAAAGGCACATAGTCTGGGTCACCAGGGTTTCTCCACGCTGGTGGCAGTGGAGGAATTGAGATGACACACGGCACCACCCAGAACCTGGCTCCCTGTGGGAGACACCAAGACAGACCCCAGCTGGGTTAGATGTGTGTCACCAGAGAAGACCCTGGGGCTCAGGCGGAATCTGTGCGGGGCCATAGGCATGTGAGGAGTGCAGGACAGAAAATGGGGGCCTGTGTCAGCACAAGCCTGGACCTCTCAGGCCTCCATGTCCCCAACCTGCATGGTGTCTAGCTGAGATTCTTCTGACAATGGCTGGGGACACAAGACTGGAGCCCAAAGGTGCCAGCCCCAGGCTTCAGGTCAGGTAAGCAAGACTGCTGTTCACAGGCACTGGACACTCCTCCCAACTAGCAGGGAATCAGGTGCTGCCATGTCCTCACATGCTCTGGGGACACAAGGACAGGCCGGCTGGCTTGGGAGGCAGCAAAAAGCTGAGGTTCCTGTGCAGTGGACTGTGGAACCTCAGCCTGGGGCAACCAGGGGGAACAGAGGGACTGAGCAAGGGGTGGCATCTGAGGTGTAAGGGGCAAGAGCCACCCCTGGAGCTTCCCCATCACCACCAGGGGTCTCGGTGGAAATGGAGGTGCAAGCCCCTGCCTGGCCTGGGACTCTGGCTGCTGGGCTGGGACCTGCAGGAGCCCCAGGAGGTGCTGGGGACAAGGCTGGCCTTCTGCCTGGAAGGGAGCCTGATTTCTCCCAGCCTCACGGCCAGGTAAAGACCCCACCCTCTAGCAGTCTTGACCACTCTACAGTACTGAAGTCCTCAGTATAGGAGACACCATGTGGTATTTTAATTCGCTGTGTGTTTTAAAAACACAGGAAAGGGAAAGATGAAGTAGCAGTCTGGAGAAGCTGTGACCAGTGGGCACAAATGGAGGGCTTAGCACAGCAGAAATCTGTCTTCTCACATTCCAGAAGCCCCAGTGCAACATCGAGGCATGTGGACCTTGCTCCTCCTGAGGCTTCTAGGGACCCCCTTGCTGCCCCTCCCTTTCTTTGCCAGCATCTGGGGCTTCAGCGTTCCCCGCCTTGTGGCAACTTCACTCCCATGCCTACCTCCCATGCCCACGTGGCTTCTCTGAGTCTGTCTCTCCCAAAGGCACCTGTCCTGGGGTTGGGGCTGCTCCTAAGCTAGGGCACCTCATCTCAAGACCCTTAGTGATGATGTCACCAAGGGCCCTGCATCCAAGACAAGTCACCTTCTGAGGTTCTAGGCCAATGTGGACTTAGTTTGGATGCTCTGCAAGCCACATGTGGCATAATGACACTAGGGGGCCCTTAGTATCAGGAGATGGAAAGATGGGCCCTTCTACCAACATCTGTCTTAAGGAGCCACATGGGCTGTGATAAGGGGGTGGCCTCCTCCTGAGGCTCCCCAAGGAGACACTGCATGAAGGGTCCTCCCAGGCTGAGGGGTGCCAGAGTAGCTGGTCCAGCCTCACTGAGTCTGGGAAGCAGGACCCCCCAAAAGACACACTTGGCCCGCAACTCTAGATTCTTTTTCATTTCTCCAGGATGTCCCTCATCCTTGGGCCCTGGGACCCCAGAGAACTGACATGTGGGGGTCACAGATCAGCCAGGAGCAAGGTCACTGGTGTTCGCACGTACCTGTCCTCCAGCCCAGCCACTGGGGGTATGGTTTGGAACATGCTGCACATTCTTCATGTACCCCTGCTTCTGTTTTCATACCCCCCACCCCACAGTGGACATGTAGTGTGTCGCTGGATGCGGGGTGAGCAAAGTCACTAAGCCTGTGCTGGTCTCTCTGGACACCTGTCATGCTGGCCTTCAGCTAGGTAAGGACAGCAGGAAGAGGGAGGTCCAGTTCCTGTCCCACTCGATCTGTGGAGCCCCTGCCTGTAGCTGCTAGCTGCATCCCAGATTCCTGAGCCAGTGAAATGTCCCTGTTCAAATCACTGTCTCAAATTCACTGTTCATAGCAGTAACTAACGGGGACAAACAGAGGCTGTTATTTCTCTGTGCAGACAAGGACACAGGCATGCAGAGGTTTGTGTCTTGCCTGCGGGCACATGGGGGTGAGAGACAGGTTCAAGAATGATATAACCTGGCTGCACGGCTCCAGCCCTACATTCCACTGGCTGTGTGGAGACACAGGTGCCCACTCTGGCCAGCATGAGCCTGTGCTCTTACCAGGGATTACACTGTCCACCTTGCCACAGTCCTGTCCTTCCTCACCTCTTCCTCCCGCATTTCTAGGAAGCCCTCTTCTCACAAGCTGGCAATGGGTTACCAAGTTTATATGCTGAAGATGAAAGTAGAAATGATGCCACCTCTGTGGTGACCCCCAGCAGGCTGTCCCTGGCAGTGGTCTGGCCATTTGGCTTTACCTGCAGAGTTAATGAGCAAGCTCACTGTCCCTGTGTGACACAGAGGCCCTTGACACCACAGCCTCTCAGGGGCCAGAGCCTGAGGCAGACCCAGACTTCTGGGGTCCGGATACGACTCCTGCTCTGGGAAAGTCAGACACTCAGGCCTAGGCTTCATTCCTGGGCACAGGAAGTGTCCTCCCTTCCTGAGCCTGGCACCCTGTGCAGCTGGTTAGCTGGGCCTGGAACACTCACCCTGTGTCCTCCAAACACCCGACCTGACTGAGCATAATCTGGCCAACAGATTCCCCTTGGAGTATTGCCGAAGCTGGCTGCTGTCATGGAGATGTGGGCCGCCCTCCCCCAAGGGAAAACCAACTGGCAGGGCAGGGTCTGCACTCTGCACCAATGAACTCATCCCTGGCATCCTTGGGGGACAGATTGGTTGGAAGGTGTCCCCAGGGGTCCACACACTCTGGATGTAATTCCAAGTTATTCAAGCACAGTGCTCGCTGAGAAGCCCAAAATGGAACCGATACCAACAGGCTAGCCAGGAAATGCCTGACGTCCATTCCTCTAGCAATCACTTATTGGACACCTTCTGCATACTCAGTACCAAGGGAGGCTCCAATGTGGGGAGGAGCTTGGCCTTGATGCATGGAAGGTGGAGCAGTAGGCAGTCTGTGGTGGGCAAGAAGGGAATGCTTATCAACGGGAAGTGCAAAGGCTTTATTATAGGTGCATTTATTTCTACAAAGGCTGAACCACAGCCTGTGCCACAGAAAGATTGGTATGCCACGACCTCACTTCTTGAAGATGGGCACTGAGAAGTCAGGGATGCCTGGGGCCAGGTCTGACACCCCAGCTGCAGAGCTGTGGGGAGGCTCCAAACTGCTCCAGCCTGCAGAACCTCTCTCTTGGAGCTGAGGAAAAGGTGGCCAATGGCTGAGGACATCTCATTGGGGACATGACCTGCCCAGGATCCCTTCTTCCTTCTCACACCTCCCTAGCTGTGTGACCCCAGAACATGAGCCACCCTGTCCCCTGACCTGCAGAAACCCAGGTAGGAAGCCAGTGTCTCCCTCCAGGTAAGGCCCACAGGTGAGCACAGGTAAGGATGGCATGGGCGCCCAGGGGCCCCACTTGTGTGCCAGCAGCCCTTCTGGCACTTCCCAGCTAGGACCTGAGTGAGCTCCTTGCTGCCTAGGCAGGGTTTGGGCAGCACTGAGAGCCAGCCAGCTCTGCCCTGGACAGAAATCAGGCACAGAAGGGCAGGAATGTAGAACATGGCCAGCCAGGCACACACACGAGGCTGTATGACCATTCTCCCACCCACCCTAGGGAAACTGAGGCTCTGAGATGCCATCTCACCAGGTCATGGTCACAGCCGGAGAGAGCCTTTGGGGGTGCTGGGTTTTCTTCCATCAGCCAGGCACTCGGAGGGGTCACAGAGGGTGCAGGGCAGAGGGAAACAGGGTTCAAACACCAAAATAAGAAGAGAGTTTTGTAGATTAGCTTGGCTCAAAGGAAAAAGCCACCCCCATAAGCAGCTGCCCCCATCCTGGCCCCCAAGAGCGCCTGGAAACTGCCTAAGCTGACATCTGATGGATGGGGATTTGTTTTAAGCTCTTTCTACCCACTGCCCTATAATCACCAACTGCTCACCACCTCTCCACAAATGATGCTTCCCTCTGAGTTTTCAAAAGGCAAAAAGCTTTCAAAGCTGCAGTTCAAACAAGACCGAGGAACATGCAGAGCCGGGTGGCAAGTGGAGGGCAGGTGTGGCGGGCAGGAGGCCCACCTGGGAGGGGGCTGGCAGGTACCTGGGGGGCAGGATGCTCAGTCTGACACTGGAGGAACACATCCCCAGGCACCGATCATCCCCACCCACCTTTCATCACAGCACCCCGCCCCCATCTTGGCACCAGAGCTGCCATCATGAGACCCTCTGCCTGAGATGAGGACCTCACTGGCTCTATCCCCTGCCCCTCCATGCTCTCATCTGGCCTCCCAGGCCTGCCACCTCTCTCCACTGGGCACTGGCCCCACAACACCACTCCCTTGCCTTACCTAACCATGGCATCAGCAATACCCAGTTCTGGCTGGTGCTGTGAAGACCTCATTCCAGACGGCCACGAGGTAGGTGCAAACCCTAGATCCCACCCCAAGTCCCCACCTGGCAGGTGAGAAGGGAGAAACACCTGCTCCCCCATTTTCTGCCCCCAGAATTTCAGTCTCCTGGCACCCCTGGTACAAGGGGCCCTGCCAGAGCTGACCCCTCTCCCCCACCTAGGGTGCTGAAGCCCCAAGGCAAGGCAGAACCTGCTGCCAGCAGGGTGGCACCCGAAGGTGGTCCTCATCTGGACACTCAGCTTAGAGGCGAGGCACAACCAGACCCAGAGCACCAGGGTCTGCTTCCTGCTTTGACAGGATGGGGCTGTGAGGCTAGCACGCCAGCGCCACGTGCCTGGGTTGGGGGTCCGCACTGGGAGGGCGGTCCCGAGGGCGCCACCTTGTCCTCCCCGTCCCTCCCCGCCAGGGACTTACTGAGATCCTGGAGCAGGGACGACCAAGTCCTCAAGCCGAGCATGCTGCTCACCCCCGCGGGCAGGGGACCCTCGAAAGGGCTTGGCGGCAGACGGGTCAGACCCAGGCCCGGCCCTGGGGGGTCATGGGCGGCCGCGAAGTCGCAAGGGGCAGGACAGTGGCGGAGCCAGGGTCCCTCGCGCATTGCGCCCCACCCGCTGCGCACAGCCGGGAGGGGCCGCAGCGCCTCCCACGCAGCCCCGCGCTCCCCAGCCCTGCGGCCCTCCCCGCTCCTCCCCCGCACTGCCCCCCCCCCGCACTGCCTCCGCACTCGGGAACGCGCCGTCAGCACCGCGACGCGCCTGACCTCTCCCCCGCGCTGCTAATTAAGGATCCGCCGTGACAGTTCAAGTGCCAAGCATCAAGTTTGCGGAACCAGAGCCTCTAATTGGGGCCGCGTTTCATTTCTCCTCCCGCGGGGCTGGGGCTCCGGACCGGGCACTGGTGCATTTCTCTTTTATATTTTCCATCCGGGAGGAGAGAAGGGGCGGGCAGCGCGTAGAGAGTCCCCCGCCCCCACCTGCCGGGCAGCCACAGGACACCCCGCCCCCACCCGAGGCCGGGGAGTCCCGGAGCCCACGTCCCTCCTCGGTGAGCGGAGCTGCTGCACGCTTGCGCCCTCCACCTGCTAAATCAAGCCCGGGAGGGCAAGGGCGGGAGGGCAAGGGCGGGAGGGGCCCAGCTCACAGAAGAAGGGGAGCTGGGGGTGCTGGGAAGAGGCAACTACAGAGCCCGCAGGGTTGTTAGTGGGAGCCCTGTTCTGACCCAGGAGTCCATGGACCAGCCAGCCTGAGAGTTCCAGGGATCCCAGGTGCAGGCGGGCTTCAATGTGTGCCACCCCCACTTGGGGGCTGCTAGGAGGAGTCCAGGGGTACAAGCCTCCTGGGCCCCCACCCACAGAGACCAGGTCCCAATATGCTCAGGAGCCTGGGTGCCTGTCTAGGGCTTGTCAGTGGGTTCTATTCCTAGGGGCATAGATGACCTCTGAGGTTGGCACACCTTGAAGTCCCAGTGGGGACAGGGGTGCTGGAGAACACCAGGCAGCCCAGGCAGCTCTGGACAGGGAGTCACCAACTGCAGCAGCTGTGGGGGAGCCAGGTGTGGCCCTGGGGACACAGCCTTAACGGGGAACCCTCCAGCCCAGGTGTGGGAACACAGGGTCTCCGTGAGAACCACTTCTGCGTGAGTAGCAGTCTCTCACCCCCCACCCTGCTGGGCCTGGTCCTCGCCCAGCCTCTGCCTTCCTGGGCTCACTGCCTGTCATGGTCTTGGGTCATCAACATCCCACTGAAGCACAGGGCCACTGGTTCATGCTCCCGCAGGCCCTACCTCTCTAGGATCCCAAAGATCACACAGCTCCTGCCAAACTGGGAGAGGCAGAGGCCTCATTCCACCAAATTCTCACCCATTTGCCTATTTGTGTTTTCTCCCCTGTGCTACCAGGGATTGAACACAGGCCCTTCATACTGAGCTACACCCCCAGCTTCCCTTTGTTTTTTTTTAATTTTGAAACAGAGTCTCACTGAATTCCCCAGGGTGAGGTCAAACTTTGGACTCTCCTGGCTCAGCCTCCCAGAATCCACCTGTGCCTGAGTCCTGTTTTCTGCTGGCCACTCCTGCTTTTGAAATCAAGTGCTGTGCTCTACGCAGGAGGCCTGGGCCACCTGAGCTCACTGCCTTGACAGTGGTTCCCTGTGCCTATCTTGGACCTGGGACGGAGTCACACACGGGGCAGGTAGGTCCCCCAACAGGAAGAGAACTTTCCTTGCCCTCGTGCTGCCTGGGCGGCTTCTGTCACCCTGATCATCATGGAACCCTCCCCCCAACCCCTCACAAGCTTCATGGGGTTCTGGGTCGGTACCTGTTGGCATGATGGAGCTGAACACATCTGTATAGAATCAGCACCCGGGGTCCTGGCCAAGGAGTCCACTTCCCTTTAGGAAACACCTGGTGTTGGTTATGGGCTGAACTGTGGTCTCCAAGAGGCAGGGCCACACTCAGCCGCAGTCCCTGAACAGGGAACCTTATTTAGAGATGTGGTCCTTGCAGATGGGACATAGTAGGGGCTGGGAGCCCACTTGTGCTAAGGATGGTCTTCTGAGTAGAGGCCAAGGAGGAGACATGTAGGATGTGATGGGGCAGGAGGAGAGGCCAGGAGGGCTGGTCACCAGCAGCCTAGGCTGCCCAGGCCCCCAAGAAACTGGCCCCACCAACACTTGAGCCCAGGGAGGGAAGAGAAGCATGTTCTTCTAGGGAACCTCATCTCAGGACCCCTGTCTCCAGGACCCAGGATTCACATGAACAACATGTCTTGCCCAGGAGGAACCATGGGCTCTGTGACCTTCTCAAACACACTTGATTGCAGAGGAAACTGAAGTCTGAAGTCCTGGCTCTCCCCTCCCCCACAGCCACTCTCAGGGTCACAGAGCTGCTCACAGGGTGATGAGCGGAGCCTTGGCCCTGCCTCTGGGAAGTGGGGGAGATGCCAGGCCCCTAGAGATGAGGGGGGAGCTGTGAACAGTGGCAAACAGGGTTCCAGAGTAGGATTTGGGAGTGACTAGGCTTCTCTGTTGGGGATAAGAGAGCAGGGTGCTGCCACAGTGCCCAGAGGAGTAAGGGAGGCTCTGAGGCCCAGGAGGGCACCCAGCAGTGCGGCTGGCCCCAAGCTGTCTTTGGCTGATTACACATCTGAGAGTCTCCCGAGGTTACCTGGGGTGCCACCTGTTCTATGTGTCGAGGGGAGCAGCCTTAAGAGGACCACTTGGTGGAGGGATCAGGGGGTCTAGTTCTTGGGTGTGGGGGGCACAAGCCACCTTCAGCCCCGAGGTCCCACCTGCCAGGGCTCATCCCATCCAAGATGGGGGGGGACCCCCAGGGACCTGAGCCCTGTCCCTGGGAAACTCTGACTTACTGGTCTGGATCACATGGCAGTGTTCTGAGTCCCACAGTCTGGGATCCTCAGGATGGGGCCAATTATTGCTCAAACCCCCAGAGCAGGAAGATGACCCACCTGCCCGCAGAAGGGCAGAGAAGGAGGGACCGAAAACCTCCACCCGCCCAGACCTCACAGACAGCCTGGCAGAAGGGAGCCAGGCAGGAGATGTTTGCTAACAAAACAAGCAGGGGACAGAACAGGCCACACACTGCCAGGGACAGACACCCACGCTGCCACCAGCTGTTCTCTTTGGCGGTGTCTGTACTCAGGGCCCCTGCCAGATCCCTCTCCAGGATGCCCCAGGAAGCAAGAACCATAGGCCACCACCTGGTTATGGCCTGTACCCTGATGCTGGGATGGCCCAGGAAAGAGGCTCCAGCCAGCAGCAGCTGGCCCAACCTGGGCTTCAAAGGTTTTATGTTCCTCAGACAGGGGCTCCAAGAGACCCTGGCAGCTCCGAAAAGTTCCAAAGCCTGGCTGGAGGCCCTTAGCTGGCCTGGGCATCAGCATCTTTAGCCTGTCCCCAGGGGACTCTTGAGCACCAGGGCTGGGGTCTTGGGGCTAGAGGGAGGGCTGTGTGAGTGGGAACTCACGGGCTTGATCTGGGGTCACCTCCTGGCATCCATCACCCAGCCTCGCTCATCCCAGCTCATGAAAACCAGGTAAATAAATAAATAACCCTGCTGGCAGGGCCACCGAGCTCCATCAAATTAGGGACGGGAGGAATCAGACAGTTTGATTCGAACAACATAATCGGTATAATTGCAAGGCTTCTGCATAGGCCAGTGTGGCCCACTCCTGCTCGCTTTATTAAAATCCAATTATCTGTGCTGGCCATGGTCTCTCTAACAGGGACAAAGATCCATCTTTAGCCAAGGTCTGACCTGACGCTAAGGCACGGCATCAGGTGGAGACACTCCTTGGTGGCAGAAGGGCCTGGCTCTGGGCCTTGGGCCAGGCAAACAGACCAGGAGCATCTGTGGGGCTGAAGTCCACAGAAAGGGATGTGGGCCAACAGGGGATGTTCAGGGGTCCCCACAGCACCACAGCAAGAGGGCAGGACAGAAGGGCTTCAAGGCAGAGTCACTCCAGGGAAAGCAGAACCGCAAGGACAGGGTACAGAGCTTGGCTGCAGGGTTAGGGCCAGGGTGACCAGAGAGAGATGGACGGAGGATCCTGGCATGAGACACAGGCTAGATACCCATTGTGAGAGCTCTGCAT
Source organism: Thryonomys swinderianus (assembly GCA_004025085.1). NCBI lineage: Eukaryota > Metazoa > Chordata > Mammalia > Rodentia > Thryonomyidae > Thryonomys > Thryonomys swinderianus. The sequence goes on from PVIC010000037.1 coordinate 79,001, forward strand.
GTCACTGTGCGTAAGCTGCACTCTAAAAAACCCGCTTTTGAACACAACACGTAAAGCGCTTGGAGAAGAGGCAGCTACAAAGCAACCACACCAAGGGGGAGTCAGGGTGCACTTCTGCCTTCCACTTCCGCTCCCAGCTGAGACCTAGCCCTCCCTTGTGGCCCACGCTAGCAGCGGCACAGCTTTCCGTGTTTTACTCGCCATGGGAGAAACGATATCGTATCATTACGGCTGTCAGTATTCTTAGTATACAAACCTCACATGTATCTTTGAGCTCGGCCCTTATGTTTTATCAGCGACAGGACTGGTACAGTGTGGCCATCCTGCCATGGTCATAGAGTGGCCCTCCGAACCTAGGCACACTGGTCCCAGACCACCAGCCTCAGCCCCCTCCCCAGAGGCCGTGGGTGTTCTCTGAGCACATCTCAGCTGAGCAGAAAATGAGGCCACTGGGCTCTGGAGCCTGGATCTTAAGAGACAGGCTAGGAGCTGCTTCTGGCTTGTTTCTCTGATCAGTGCCACTGGGCCAGCACTGCCGCACAGAAACTGGCTCCTGTGCTGATCCTAGGGCCAGCGGGGAGCCCGGTCTGGAAGCCAGGGCTGTCCCTCCCCCTTGCCGCCTCCTGCTCCAGGCCACGGTCTCACAGGGCGGCCTGAGGTTTACAGCCACCCCGGCTTTGTTTATCTGGGCCCTTGCAGGCCAGGAACCATCCGGAAAAGTCGGTTAGGCTGGGAGCAGCTGCCTGGCGCCTGAGAGCCTCAGATGTGGCTGGCGGTAGGCCGGGCCAGCGCCACCCCGAGGTGAGCAGCCGCCAGTAAAGTCACCAGGAGCAGTTACAGCAGGAGGCAGAAAAACAGCCCTGTCCTGGGGCAGGCAGCCAGCTGCTCCCTGCTCCCACCTCCGGCCAGCTTCTCCCGCCAGCTCACCCTGCCACCTGCCTTCCCCAGGGCTACCGCCACCGCCTGCCCGCACTGGCGAGGGAGGGCAGAGAGTGCACGGCTCCTGGATTTTCGACTCAATTGCTGTGAGGAGAGATGAGAAATTGCCTTCCTGACCCAAACCCGGAGTTCACAGCTGCACTTCATTACCGCTCCTCCAGGAGGCCTGGGAGGGCTGCGCAGCTCACCTGTTAGCAGCAGCTGCTGCCTGCCTCTCCCTCGGCCTGGGCAGCGCAGGCTCCTGGGCTCCTGCCCAGGGCTGCAGGCCGGACCGAGTGGCACAGTTGGGCAGCCAGCCATGTCCCAAGCCCCTCGTCTCACCCCTGCAGTTTACATCACACCAAGGCAGGGTGGCAGGGCGGCAGGGAGAGGGGCAGGCAGGAGGATAGGAGGGAGGGGCATAGTCCAGGCCAGGTCCCGTGCCCATCTGAAGGTGCCAAAAGAGAAGGAGAACAGCTTGCCCTGGGGTGCCACCTCAGCACCTGGACCATGTCCACCGCAGGACTGACATGAGTGTGTGGCAGAGCCCGCAGTGCTGAGCACACAGCAGGTGCTCAGTAAGTGCCCCTTCCGCCTCCCCTGCACTTGTCTCTCTGCCTTGGCAACATCCCCACTGTGTATCAGAGCTTTTTAGAGAGTGCACAGGATGTCACCTGGAGACCTCGAGCTTCCTGATGACCCAGGAGGCTGGCTGGGCCCAGTGTCCCCAAGGCCAGGCCAGATCCATTCCCAAAGCTCCAGTGGCCGGAACATGCTATCAGGTGGAGGCGTGTAGCTGGAATCATTCTCTGGTCTTTGAGGTCTATCTGTTTTTTTCCAGAAGAGGCCGTGGGGACAGCAGAGGTGTCTAACCAGCTACAGTGCAGGGAGGGAGGGACCCAGGCTGCTCTTTCCCCAGTGCCATCTCCCTTGGCCATCTGTGGTCATGTCCTCCCATGCAGAGTCAGTGCAAGTCCCAAGGCATCTGAAGTAGCCCAACTCTGACCCACCAGGAGGGAGCATGTTGGGTTGGCAGTGAGGAGGTATGTGACCTGGGCAGGTCACTTGTGCCAACAAGGCTGTGCCTGGCAAGGGGCCTGGTGCAGCTTCACCCTAGCTCCTAGATTCTCCTGTGCACCCCAGACTCATGGGCTCTGGGGAAACCAGGTTTCCATTTTGTCTTTGCCTCCCGATGGAGACCAAGGGGAAGCCTAGATCCCAGCAGGGATCCTTGCCTACTGTCTGGAAAGAATGGGAGGTCCCAGTGCCAGGCTGATGAAGCAAACACAGCACACACCCGGTCTCCACAGGCCACCCAGGGGCCCCTGTCCTATTTCCTGGAGGAGAAGGTCAAGCGTGGAGGTGGGACTGCAGGTTGCAATTGACACACTCCCTTCCTGGCCACCACAGGCAGCCTGAGCTGACGGGGGTCCAGAGAGGCTGGGTCCAGGGTCCGGGAGGCTTAGTGATAGGTGGTGTGGAGGCCCGGCATGTGTTCTGCGGCTCATCTGAGGATAGTGTGGCCATTCAAGGTAGCCCACAGCACTCCAAAGGGCTGGGGAGGTTGGGGGAGGCGGGAGCATGAGAGCATCAGGGCAGAGGAAAACCAGATGACATGGGGTCCGGGACAGAGGTGAGGAGGGAGGCTGAGGCTCAGAGCAGAGGCACTGTGCCCTAGGTGACAGTGGACAGAAACAGCCACTGCCACAGTGCCTCCCAGGACTTCCTGGTTCATACCTTCCTCACCCTGGGTATACCCACTGGCTGGTGACAACCACCGTCCACAGCACCAGGGAGGCCACCTGGCCCATCCTCAGCCCTCACCTTGGCACCTTTGCTCCCAGGGCTGACACCACCCCTGGCAAAGGAAGAACCTGTGGCAGAGCCAGGTGCCGCTGCACATTCACACCCACTTGCCCACCTTCCAGCACAAGATCTCCAAATGGGTCCCTTCCCTTCAGTCTCTCAGCCTGATTGTGTGGTGCATTATCAGTTGTCTGACTCATGGGGAAACTGAGGTACCAAGTGTTTCAGCCTCTGCCCATAAACTCATAGCTGTGGCAAAGCTGGAAGGCATATGAGCTCCACATCATAACCTGGAAGAGGAGGGGACCCCAGAAATAGACCTGCCTCCCAGTGGGGAACCCTATGCAGCAAATGCCCGGTGTGGGGCTGGGCCAGTCTGATAGACAGTGACCTAAGGATGGTGGCAGTATGCTGATCCCAGTGAGTTGTGCCAGGTGCCGTTCCAGTGTTTCACACAGCCGCTACCCAGGGCACCTCCATGCCCCTCCCTCTCATGGTGGGGCAGCCACACAGGGAGCATGAAGGGCCTGATGAGGGCATAGCAGAGTGCAGGACAAGACCCAGGTCCACACGCCGGCCCCCAGCAGGACCAGGGCAGTGACTGCAGGGCCCGCAGGGGCAGAGGCTGAGGTTGGGACTGGGACTGGGGCCTCTCTCCCGCCAAGAAGGACATGGCGGCTGGCACACTACCCGCAAGGCCAGGCCTTGCAAGGGAAGCAGAAATCTGTCGTTAACGCCGTGCCAAACCCAAAGTGGCTGCTCCAAAGCTGCAATCCAATAAAAGTGCGACTTGTCTATTTATCATCCTCGGGGCTTTTTATCACAGTGCAGATGGCTGCTACCTTTGAAAGGCTCAGCAGCCCGCTGCCAGCCGCCCGCCATGGGAGCTCAGCTCCCTAGGATCTGCAAGACCTGGCACAGCTGCCCCAGCCTTGGGGATGGCCATTGGGCAGCTCAGGCATCACCCCCACCTCCCCCCACTGTCTACGCTCACCAGCTGCCTTGTGCCCAGCTGAGGCGCACTGAGGACAGGTAGGGCACCAGCCTGCGCTGAGCTGGCCACCACACCTGGTGCAGCCTCTAATTACCCCTGTGGCAGCTGCTCCTGGGAGGCAGAGGCACAGCAGGTGCCCCTGGGGCTGGTGCGGAGCACCCCAAAGATGCACAACCCTGGGGCAACAGGGAACAGGGTCTGTGGGTGAGGTGAGTGAGCTGGAGATGGAGTGGGCGGGGGGGGAGGCAGAGAAAACGGCGGCGCAGCCCTGAACCTATGCACCACAGTCCTGGTGACAGCATGGCCAGGCAAGTGGCAACCTAGGAGCAAAGGGTGCAGGAGGGGTGCAAGGGGTGAACCCCAGCCTCTGCTCCCACATCGGAGCATCATTTGAAGGTCCGAGACCAAGGGAGCTTCGGGGTCCCCAGCATGTTACAGGCAGCCACAGAGCCACTTCCTTCTCCACTGAGAGCTCTGCCAGCAACATGTCCACATGTAAGGATGTGTGTGAGAGTATGTGCAAGCATGCATAGGTGTGTGCAGAGGGCCTGAGGGGTTTGCCTGACTCACCTTGGCAAAGTTGGGGGATGTAGCACAAGCCACAACCTCTGCCCCAGCTGTGCCCTAAAAGCAGACACAGGAGCCCCACCTCCTGGCTCCCCCAGGTTGCCCATGCTGCTGTCCATATAAACCCTCCCCACAGCTGGCACCAGAGCCTCTGCTCCTGCCCTGAGGCTGAGCTGGGAGGGCCACGGGCCTTTACCTCTGCACCTCCCCGTCGATGGGAAGCCCGTCACCCCACGTCCACCTCACACCTTAGGAGCCGGGAAAAAACAGGGGCTTTTGTCACAGACTCACATCTCCCTCTCACTTTCTGTAATGATGCTCGGGTTTGTTCCCACAGTGATGACAGCCGTGCTTCTGTACATGCTGCCATGGGCCAGGGCGATCCAAGGCTTTGCTCAGGCAGTCCCCGTAGCCAAGGAGACCATTGCCGCTATTATCCCAACTCCATTTCACGGTGTGGAGCAGCTGCTGAAGTGCAGGAGCTGCCCCGGTTCACACGTGGGGCCAGGGTGCCAGCAAGCCACTAGCGCCCCAGGCTACACCCCAGCTGGCACTTTACTGTGAGCTGGCACTTCCACCCCTCCCACGGACACCTGAGCTGTGGCATTACTGTGGGTGGGGGACACATCCAGCCACCTGTCACCCTAGCACCAGGTGGCCAAGCACTCACACCAGGGATGCACTCACACCAGGACTCTGTCATTGGCCCAGAGGTGAAACAGCCCCGCAGAGGAACCAGCTGAGGGGCCAGAACTTCCGCAGGCTGGGCTGACATTTCGGACAGGTCATGCCATGGCCTGCTCCTTGTCACATATTTTTAACCACAGTTGCATCTGTCTACTCCCAGTTTGTCTGCAGATTGGCTCTTACTGTGCGTCCAGCACAGCACCAGATGCTGGGGGACTGGGCAGGCAGCCTGGCAAGCTCCCTGCCTTGGAGCTGAGGATTGGGAAAGTGGGCAGGGGCAGCTACCTCTGCCTCCCAGCACTGGGAACACTGGGTAGCACCATTGCCACCTGCTACGTGATAGCGGAACAGGGTCAGACATTGTTACTTGTCCCCCTGAGCCCCCCTGAGCAGAATCATCCCCCCACTGAGGAAATAGATGGTATCATCCAATAGGATCACAAAGACAAAACTAATCTCTAGCACACAGGGCCAGGTGGAACAGAGGCCCCAAGCCAGTGAGAGAGGGTGAGAAGAACAAGAAGGCAGGGCTCTGCGACACAGTGTGGCAGCTGGGGTGGTCCAGGGTGAGGGAGGGAAGCTATAGGATCCTAAGCAAATGGCAGGAAGAAGAGATGCTAGTCAGACAGTGTCCCCCAAGTTGCAACCCAATGACCCTGGGCACACAGCCTTCCTGGAATGGGCCTTTGTAGGTATAGTTAGCTGGCTCTGAGACCAGAGCACACCAGGTCAGGGACCTTCTAGAGGCTGTCAGAAGAGTGCATAGGGCCTCTAGAAAGGCTATGTGAGAGTTCAGATGGACACAGAGATGCCAGGAGCTGCATCAGCCACTGGAGGCGGTGAGGTACAAAGGTGGCCTCTGTCTCTGGGCCCAGGAAGGAACTGGCCTGCCCACCTGAGGCTGAATGGGCTCCAGAATGGCAAGAGAAGTCGAGAGAACGTCTCTGTCTCTGCAGCATGCTGAGGTGTCTCAGCAGGGCCTCCTGCACGCCAGGGGTGGGCCCAGCCAGGACATCTGAGAGCAGTGGTGGCTCTCCCTCCTGACCAAGACATCCCTGGTGACTTGGCTACGCATTAGATGAAGCACCCCCAGCCTCAGTTTGCCTGAAGGCGGGCTCAGGCTCCTGCTTCCCAACACAGCAGATACTCCAAACTGCCTGAGGTCCCACTGTAGCTTATTCATTCAACAAACGCTTCCCAGCTCCTACGTAAGAATCCAGATCTTTTTGCTCGTTACTGAGCTACAGTGGTTTCATCACAAAAGGCCAGGAGCTGGAAGGCAGACCAGCAAGAAAACAGGTCACTGTGAGAGAACAGAGGTTGGGAAAGGGGCCACAACATTCCTGGGGAGGAGGCTGTCAAAAAGCTCCTCTAAAGAGGTGATACTCTCACTGTGGCTGGAAACAAGGGGAGCTAGAGCTGTGAGCAGCAGAGATCACTGCAGCAGCTGCACACCAAGCGTGAAAGCCTGAGGCAGACAGGAGGGTGGCCGCACACCAGCGAGGCTGGAGCAGGAGCTCCGCTAGGGCTCCTGAGCATCACCACAAGCTGCACGAGAGGCTGGCTCTCACCCGGGCTCGGGGGCCTCGGTGATATTCTAGGGCCCCTCTGGCAGTTGCAGAGGAGCAGAGGGAGGGAGGCCACTGTGGATGGCCCTGTGCCCATCCCTGGTCCTTCCCTGTCACATGATCCCCTGCCTTTCTCTACCTGGAAACTCCTGCAGAGTCCTCAAGACTCACTGCAAAGGTCCCCAGTACTACGCCACTGTCCCTTACCCATGCTGGCTGTGATACTGCCCCAGGGGTTTTGACAAAGGCTTAGCCTGAGGGTGCTTCTGGCACCAGGGAGCCAGATAATACTGGACATCTTAGAGCACACAGGATAGGGCTCCGCAAAGAGGGCCCTGACATGGGTCTGCAGTGCAGAGGCCAAGATGCAACCTCACACCTGCTCTCCCTATGCTGTCACAGTGCTGTGTCCACCTCCCTGCTAGCTTTGTGGGTCATGCCCTTCCCTGAGTGGGGGCCATGGACATACTGGGGGACCTGTCACCACAGAAGCCCAGCACTGACTCCCTTGCCACCCTGGGAGAAGGGGCCAAGGTCCCTCTGGCTGGTTGTAGCTCCCTAGCAATCTCAGCACTAGACCCTGCATGATCTTTTGGTTTGTCCGCTCTTGTTTTTTGGGAGTACCAGGGATAAACTCATGATCTTGAGCTTGCCAGGCAGGCACAGCACCACTGAGCCTAACCCCCGGCCCCTGTATGATCTTAAGGAAACTAAAGCCACAGGAGATGGGACCCAGTCACATTAGTGCCTGACTAGCCACACAGTGACACGACTGAGTCCTGGGCTCCACACAACCCGTGTGGCGTGTTTATGTGTGTATGTGTGTGTGTGTCCATGTGCATGTATGTGTGACAGAAGACTGAACCCAGCCCTCTTTACTCTTTATGTTGAGATAGGGTCTATTAAACTGCTAGGTTGCCTAAGCTGGGCTTGAACTTTCAATTTTCCTGCCTGAGCTGAATTAAAGGTGTGCACACCCCACCCGCCACCAGTGTGGCCTTTGACAGTGCCAACCCCAAGTCCTCTAGAGGCAGCTGGCTGTAGCTGGGCCCTCGCTCAAGGATGTGTGTGAGGAAGAAGTCTGCATTTGGATCAGCTGACCCTTTGGGTCCCAGCAGGCACACCCCAGATGCAGAGAAAGCGCAGTTCTGAGCCAGTGGAAAAGGCACTGGGTAGGAGGACCCCAGGCTTCAAGTCTGGCTGAATTAGCTTGAGCAATCTGTGCTTGCATCTGCCCCCATCTGGCTGCCCAGAGGCACCCCTATGTGCCAGGGATCCAGGGATCCAGGGGTCCTGACTGTCCCAGGTCCCCACTGCCCTTTATGTGACAAACCTTTATGGCCCAGGTATTGAGCCAGGCACGGTGGGCAGCGGTGAATGAGCCCCTGGCAGGCACTTTGCGGGGTGGGGGCTTAGATTCCAAAGGAACAGGTTAGAGGTAGGGACCAACTAGCAGTAGGCAGGACAGGGGGTGCCAGGTTCTCTGGGTAAGGGCCTTGCTAGAAAAGCAGTAGGGTTGGCAGAGTCCCACGGGGCTTGTGTTAACAAGTGTGTGCCCACCCACATCTTTGCAAATGTGTGTGTGGCAGCAGGCATCCACATGCTTGATGTGACTATGTACACCCACTGTGGATATTGGCACACAAGTGTGTGTGCCAATGCATGAGTGTGCATTATCTCCCAGTGCATGTGTGGCCTCTGCCCATGTATTCACACATGTCTATGTGCATTTGCTAAAAGTCTCTGTGCGCATGGGCCTGGGTGATTATTTTCTGCACACATGTGTGTGCCCACTGTGTGTCTGGGAATCTTCACCAGGGCAGTGTGCACCCAAGGCCCAGGAAGAGCCACACAGACATCTGCATGGTGCCTCTGTGTGTGTGTGTGTGTGTGCGCGTGCGCATGCGTACATGTGTGCAGTAGTGGAAATATCCTGTGTTCCCTGCCTGTGAACCTAGTATACAACGCATCCTCAGGGCCCAGCCTGCCACCATCTGGCTGCCCCTCCCACTGGCCATTTGAGCCCACGGTGGGGGCGCCACCACCTCCCAGACACAGAGGGCCAGATGGCCCAACCAGGCCTCCTCTCACTTCAGGGGCTGCAACCCCCTACTCTGCAGGCGCGGCCCCTGGGGTCACAGGGCAGGCCGTCACCCCACCCAGGGGCCTCCTGGTTGTCCTGACCCCTGTGCCCAGGCCCCACCTCTGGCAGCCTTTTGCCTCTGCCACATAAATCACCTTCCAGGTCGGCGCTGGGTGAGGGGCCCAGTAGCGGGGCGTGTCCCCTGGGACTGGCAGACAGAGGAGATGCTGTGACCCCAGTAGGCTGCCCCAGGCCTCAGGGCGGGTGTGCGTGGGGGGTGTTAGGGGCTGATTCCAGCCTGGCTCTGGGCACAATCACCAGTCAGCATGGGACCTGGTCTGACTGGCCCCTCACTGCTCTGCAGGGTCAGATGTGCTCTAGCAAAGCTGCCCTGAGGTCTTGGACACTGTCAATCGGGCATTCAACCAACAGGCTTCAAGTACATGGGGGGGGGGGGCGTGCAGGAGCCTACGCCAACCTGCAGGTTTAGCTCTAGGCTCTCATCCTCACTGCAAGGCTTGGGCTCGGCTTTCCCATCTGTAAGACAGGGCACCACCACCCCAACTCCAGGATGGCTCAGTGAGGCAGGCAAAGCAGGTGTCCATGCCCAGGGCCCTGAGGGCACGCATCTGGCGCCGCCACCATCCAGGAGGGCAAGGGACCAGGGCAGAGGCACTCTGCGCCTTCCCTCCTTCCCCTGAGGACCACCCCTCCCACCCTTGGGGAGCAGGAACAAGGGACCCTCAAGAACTCCCTCGGGCTGTGCCAGGAACCCAGGGCCGATTTGGAATGACTGACTGCCCCAAGCACAGCTGCGGCCTGCTGTGTTCAGCCTGAAGGGGGGACGGCAGCCAAGCCCAGGCTGATCCCAGGGACAGTAAGGAAGGTGGGCAGCCCCAGTGCTGGACACAGTGCCTGTTCTCCCTCACCAAGTGGGTACCTCGGAGGCTGGCTCTGTCCACAGTGGGCCATGTCCCCAGAACCCAGCTCTGTGCCAAAGAAGTGTGCTCAGAGAGGCTGGGCAACCTGCTGGGCACACACAACTGAAGGGCCAGGGCAGCAGGGCCTCTAAGCTACCCTTGCTGCCAGCTCTGGGTGGGGCTGGCCTGGACAGCCAGAGGGAGGGCCAGGAGGGCATAGAAGAGGCCAGGGCAGGCCAAGGGACAGGGGCGAGTGCCAGACAGTTGGTGGCCAGGTCTTTCCTGCAAGGTCAACTTTGGGAAGACACCCCACCTCACCCCCGCAGTGTGGACGCTTCTCCTGATGTCATTATTTCCTTATTTCTCCTTCAGGCACCATTCAGCCGCCTCCAGTCCAGCAGGAGACCCAGGGACTTGGCTACCACAAGCTTTCTAGAAATACATCGGGAAGGGAAGAGCGTTCCAGGAGGCCTGCTCTCCTATTTCCGTGTAAAAAGGCTTCCTGGCCGCGCCTCTCCTGCTTCCTCTAGGGCTTCTGTGACCCTGAGCCTCCTGGGGACTGGGACAGGGGAGGGGGTACATTGTTGGTCAGATGGTGGGAGGCCAGGGCAGGCTGCGGCCTGGCCCTCTGCTCTTGAGAATTTCGCGGGTGTGGTGATACGTGAGACTGGCCAGCTGCGCCCCTGCCCGCCCCTGCCATCTGCTCCCAGGCCAAAAGTCACAAGGGAGGGTGGGGAGGCCCTGGGGTCCGCCCCACCTCAGGGACCCCTCCAAGGCAGATGGCTCTGACTGACGTGCTTCAGGCTGCCCCCATGGTGTCCTGGGAGGTTCCCCAGCCTGTTCACTCCTTTGCAACCCAGCCAGCAGGCGCAGTGTGGGGTCCTGGTGGAAACAGGCCGTTGGCCCGGCAGCAGTGCCTCCAGCACCCATGGCCCTCTGGGGTTTGGGCAGTGCCCAGCTGGCCAGACCCAGGCTGTAGCTGGCTCTGGGCTCTGGGAACTCACGTCCTGCACCAATGGGTGGCCCAGGTCCTCCCCTTAACCCCGAGTCTAATTTCTTGTCCCTACAGAGAGAAGAGAGAGTCGTGCTTCCCTCTATGGACCAGGAACGAGAAAGGCTAACCCAGACAGACTGACAAGTTCACACCCCCAAACCAGGGCCAGGCAGGGGGTCCGCTGTGCTGCTTGAGGCGGTATCCTGAGCCCTCTGGGCAGTTTCCCAGGCAGCAACAAATGAGGATGAGAACCTCTCCTACAGAGTCGAGCACTGAGGCTGTCTGGGGCTGCGTGCAGGGTGGGCGCAGGTTGTGGGCTGAGGAAACAGAAGTGTCAAACCGACCCCACTAACCAGGCAGAGTGGGAGCCAGCAACTGCCTCCAGCTTCCCTGGGAGGCCACAGAGACAGAAAAGTTTCTGGAAGCTGCCAGAAGGCTGTGGCTCAGGAAGTACAGATACCAGCCTCACTGGAATGTGGGGCCCAGATACCACCCACATTCTGGAGCCAGGGCAGGGCAGCCTTCCCTGCTCAGCCTGGGATGGGAAGCACTGCAGGATCATCCAGCAGCCCGGGTGACCCAAGCACACCCCAGAGTGGACGGTCATCCCCTCCCCCGGCCCCAGGTCCTTCCCAGCATGCAGGAGTCAGCATTGGACACCTATGGGCCCAGGATCTGGGGACTTCCTGGCAGTGGGAGGGACCTGTTGGGAACCAGGCCTGGGGGTATTGCCCACCCACCACCCCGTGCACCTGTTCTTGGAAATCTCTGGTCTGTGGGGGCAGGGATGTGGGTCTGTGCCAGCCATGTCATCTACATGGAAACAAGGACCTATTAGACCTCAAATGTCCTCAAAGTGTCATGTGTGTGAAAAGTGATTAGACAGTGGGGTGCCATGCTTATCAATGGGTTCTTTTTTTTTTTTTTTTTCTGAGACAGGGTCTCGCTTTGAGCTCACTTTGTAGCTCAGGCAAGCCTGGAACTCAGTAATCCTCCTGCTTCTACCTCCTGAGTGCTGGGATTACAGGCGTGAGCCACCATGCCCGGTACTGTGGTATATGGTACTGATTGCTGGTGGGCGTGAGTTACCATGCCCGGTATTGTTGTATGTGGTTACCGGGTATTGAACTGGGACCTTAGGCTTGCTAGGCAGGGGCCGGAACCACTGAGCTAAATCTCCAGCCCCCAGTGTGTTCATTTTTGAGTGAGTTCATGGTGCATGTGTTGTCAGGAGGGGACCTGGCTGGTGGTGCCACTGGGGTGTGGCCTGAGGGTGTGAGCTCCTCCCTGCTCCTCCCTCTGTCTCCCTCCTGGCTGCCATGGGGCGAGCACCCGTCCTTCACCCCAGCCCTTCCTGCTGTTCCTTGCCTTGGAGCCAGCCAACCAAGGACTGACCCCGCTGGAACTGTGACTCAAACTGACCTCTCCTCTTTTCAGGTAGGTGTTGGCAATTTTGTCCCAGTGATGGGAAAGTAGCTAATACAGACCCTTTATTTAAAACTATTAGGACCATCAAGACATAACACTAACGTGTTTACCACACATGACCCCTGAGTATGGGACATTTGGGGCTGCTGACTACTAGGCCCCACTCTGGGCACAGGGGAGGGACTCACAAAGGCCACAGTTACAGGACAGAGCAGCAGACCAAGCACAGTGCCTGACCACACTCTGGAGTCTGGCGACACACTTCCTGACTGAAGCCTCAGGTGAGTAGCTCGACCTCTGTGCCTCAGTTTTTTCACCCATAAATGTGGATGGCAGTGGTCTCTCCTGCTCTGGGTTGCTGGGGAAATAAAGGAGTCACAGCATGCATGTGCACAGAGCAGGCAAGGCGTGTGTGAGATGTGCGTGTTGATCATTTTCACTTGTAGATACTATCCTGGGACTTGCAGGTCTCACCAAAGAGCAGGAGGGAGATGTCCTCGGGAGACTATGTGTCATGGGAATGAGGTGGTGGTTTCCAACTTTGCCAAAAGTAAATCCCATGACTGCACAAGTCCCTGCCCATCTCTGGGTCTCCACTTGTCACTTGGTAAGGCACAGGGCCTGGACCTTAGGCCCTAATTCTGTGAAGTTTCCACTCAAGCTTATCCCTTTCCACCAGGGCTGTGAGGGATGGTGGCTTTTCCTTCTCCTCACAGAGCTGGAGTTCTCACTTCTTTCAGGACCCACTTCCTTCTGTCCAACCCAATTCGGTCTGTCCAACTAACATCCATCACCATCCATCTGAAGTCCATCCTCCCAACTTCTTCCACCCATCCACCCATCCGTCTATCTGAAGTCATCCAACATCTATCTACCCAACCCACTTCTACCATCCATCATACCTCCATCCTCCTCACTTCCATCCATCCATCTGCCCAATTATCTATCCATTCACACTCACAACTTCCCACCCATCTATCTGGTTTCCTACAAATATTATTTATCCAACAACTACCCAGTCATCTATCCATCCATCCAACATCCATCCATCCATTTGCACCCACCATGCATTCAATCACCCATGGTTTTTTTCATCCAACCCACTAATTGCCCCTGAATCTGGTCATCAACTGATGTCTGTGCCAAGCAGCAAGCCATCAAGCCTACAGAGAATCTGGAGTGATTGACTGGGGTGGCCCTGGGAGTGGGCAGCAATCCTGGTCAGTGACTGGTGGAGGGCAGGGCTGAGAATTGGGGACATTTATGAACAAAACAGGGAGCAAAGGAAAGAGGCAGTGTGGTCCCACTGTCTGTGTCACCCAGGACCTGACCAGGGGACATGCCACTCTACTTCTGATTCTTTGCACAGAAGGCAGAGCTGGCCCTGGGCCCCTGGGAAGACTGCATGTAAAGGACATTCCCACATACCCCAACGAAGAGAAGACCCCCGGAGGCAGTAGGCCCATGGTCACCATCAGTGAGAGCGTCCTTTTGGCTGCCATCTGAGCTGCCTCCGCTAGTTTCTGGCTTCTAATTTTCCTAAAGAAGAGACCATCTGGGCCCTGGGCAGACCTGCAAATGCTAAGGAAAAGGCATTTTGGCCTCTGTGCACAGGGGAAGAGCCTGAGACTTCTGGGACCTCAGACTCGGTCTATTTTAGCTACTGCGGTAAACTGTGGGGCCACAGAAGACACATGATGGCTGTTTGGCACATCTGGATAGAACATTGAGACAGGCAGAGCCCCAGGCTCAGGTTCCTGTGTCCTTCCCTTGTGCGGTTGGCACAGGCCTAGGTGGCCTCATCTATAAATTGGGAACATCACTGAGAATGACTGTAGATGCCAGGGGCACACTGTACCATGATGAATGGCTGTGGCCACAATAGGTGACAGAGTAGAGCCACAAACAAGGACACAGAGAGTGGGAGGGGCCACATTGCAAGGGGTGTGGGACTGGCACACACAGGCAAGCTCTGCAGGTTCATGCTGATACAACCTACCAACTGAGAGCTGCTGTGGTGGCCTGGGACTCAAAACTGGGGCTGGGCATAGGACATGGCCAAACAGCCAGGTCACAAAGCCAAAGGTGGTTTAGAGCTTGGGGCTACCGTGGCCATCCCCTCCTGCCTGCCAGCCCATTAAGAGGACACTGCCATGAACCCCATCACAAGGATGAGGGCTCACATCAGGGTGTCCTCAGTCCCTTAAAATGCCCAGCTGGAAGGTGGCACATTGGCCATGCATGGTGTTCTGGAAGCATTGTGATCCATTCTCTCCACTGTGACACTCAGAGGGCTTTGTTAACAACTGTCAGTGGGTGATTCATGCATCTGGAAGAGAAGGTAGCAATGGCCTAGGGGTGACTGTGGAGGCAGGGAGTGGGGTAATGCCTCCAGCACCCTCCCCAGAACTCGCCCAGGCAGCAGCAACTCCTCCCTGCTGTGCACCAGGCCCACAGTGGCCCTGCGACAAGCCGCCACTCATTAATCTCAGTGAGTGTTCTGCTGAGTGTTCTTCCAGGGCCTTCAAACCGCGCGCTAATTGCAATTAATCACTTACTGAAACAGATGTCAGGAACAATGGGACATGGAGGGCTGGGGCTGGATAGAGCTGTCAGGAGAGGCCGTGTGGGCACGGGCCCTAGGTGCCCAAGGTATCAGGTGCCTGCCCAACCAGGTGGGCCGGGAGCAGAGCTGCTGGAGGGCAGGGGCTGCGCTGGTGGAGGTAGTTCCCGGTCTCAGCCACAGCAGAGGCCCAAGAGTTTGCAGGGCTCCCACACCAGTCTCTACCCGCAGTGTGTCTGTACCACCCCCAAGTGTCTGTACTGAGTGAGCACAGTGAACATGGCCTGCAGACAGCTGGGGTGGGACGGCTCTGCACAGCGTCGCCTAAGAATTACAATTTTTACAAATCAGATTGGACAGGGAACTTGGACTTGTGGTTTCTCTTGGAAAACACGCAGGTGTTGCCCCGCACCATCACCAGGCAACTGTGGTCTGGGGTGCCAGTAGGCTAGGTCCAGGACCATGGACTCTGCCAAAGACCCCTCTGTTGGCCCTGGGGCTCCCAGGTTGGGCCTGGTTCCTGAGCATGTGGCTTGTGCATCACTCTGAACAGGCGGGTATGCTATACCAGCTGGACTCAGCAGGAGAAACCTCGCTCTTGAGGGAGTGGCTTCCAGTCTGTGCAGCATAGGAAGTGCCTTGGGGAGATTCTGAGATCTTAGAAGCTCTAGGCCAGTGGTCCTCAGAGACCCCTGTGGCAACAGCAGCAGGAGCAGAATCCCCATCTCAAATGCAAACTCCAGGGTCCCCAGGCCCTGAGGGCACTACTCTGAGCGCAGGCAATCTGTCTGCACCCATACCAGGGGACACAGATGCCTGGTTAGCATGATGGCTGCTGTTCCAGTCTTGATATTCCACAAGGCCACACAGGTATGTACTTTGCTTAGACTAAAAGCCCCATACTGGAAGACCGGCCACACATCATTGGGCAGCTGCATTCTCATGCTCACCATGGCACAGGCCACAACAACCACACTGTGTGACCAGCCAGGTGCCCGTCAAGAACACATGACACCTATACACACGGCAGAGTATTATATAGCGGTAAAGAGGGACAGAAACCTATCACCTGCAGGAACATGAATGGACCCAGAGAACAAGGGTTGACCAAAACAGACCAGACTGAGAAAGACAAGCCCCATGCGTTCTCCTAATAGACGGGACCTGAAGGAGATGGTGTGAAAGCAGTGGGAAGGATTGTTAGATGAGAGGGACTAACGTGCTGGGGTGTGAGGGATGGGATGGCTGTGGGCAGGATGTGTTTTATACCCTGAGTCCCCATATGTAGTAAAAACATTAGCCACTAAGAGAAAGACCCCAAAGCTGGCATAGCCGCTCTGCCCGGCCTGCTTCAGCACAGCTCTGTAGTGAATGCAGTCCTGTGTGTGCACCCAGTGGCCATGCTGCTGTCCAGGTGGGTTTGTCCTTTGCCAGTTCCTATGCCTGCTGCCTCATCCTTCCAGGGGCTTCTCAGCCTTGGACAGCAGTGTAGACACAGGGCATAAAGGCCTGGGAGGCTTGGAGCCAGGGGGGTGTGATGATATCTTCTTGGCACATTTTGTACTTGTCACGGCTGTCCCCATTCACCCTATTGCTTCCAGAGCCCCAGAGGACATACAGGGCCTCTGGCACGCTGTGCTATCTGTGTCCTGGGGGGCCCACTCCTGCGGAGGCCTGGAACCTTTGGTGGTACCCTGTGTGCTGCAGACAAGAGAGGCATGCCACATGCGGGATGTGGCCCTGGGCCACACAGCACTGTGGGAATGTGTCGAATGCACTGGGAGGAGCAGGTTTTGCTCAGTGGGGACAGGGCCAGTGCCGGGTCGGGGTGAGCACATTCCGTTGCACCTGGGAGTCACACAGCCCAGACTCTGGAAACACTTAGGAACACGACCACCCCCTCAGCTGACAAGGACGGGTCACAGTTCACAGGCCAGGAGCAAGCGCACTTCATGTCTGCCCCTGGGTCAGCATTCTTGTCCATGGGAGCAGTGCCCACCTGTCCCAGTCACTAGCTCCTCCCTTGGAATGGAGGAGTGTCCCAGAACCTGGGTGAGGCTAGGAGGTGGGGTAGCCCTGCTCAGGGCAGGGCTCCCTGGTCAGCAGGGGTTCCTGCAGAGGGTGGCATTCAGGGAGTGGCAGCAGCTCCGTCACCTGCTCACTGCAACAGCTCCACACGGACCCAAAGTGCCTTGTTCCCGGGCCAGAAGAACAGGTCACTGGCCACATTGGTGCCTGTGCTGTCCAAGTGGCGACTCCTAGCTGTTACACCCCAGGTCCCCAGAGCCACAAAACAGGGTGGTGGCGCTGAGTCCCAAGCCCCAGCTCCAGCTCCAGCTCCAGCTCCCGCACTGGCACCATGCTTAACACAACAGACTGTCTGCCACTGGCCCCTCCGCACAGCCCCCCCGAAGATAGTCAAGAGCAGTGCCAGGGACACCAGAGAAGCACAGCCTGCCTAGCTTTCTGCCCCAGGACATGGTCTCCAGCACAAGGCCAGCTCCACCCTCCTAGTCCTTTACAATCCCTGTCACCTCAGGGTGATGCCACTTGGGCCTTCAGAGACTGCGCAGAGAAAGGGTGCAGAAAGTGTCATTGTACTTACTCCATATTGATTACATCCTGAGACAATAACAGGGTACATGGGGTTCGATTGATTATTTTACCAAAATCAATGTCCCCTTTTCTTTTCTCTTTTTAAACTAAGAACTGAATTCTGAGTCTTCACACTGAGCTACATCCCTGTATTTATTTACTTAGAGACAGGGTCTCATTAAGTTGCTAAGACTCCCAGGCCGGGTTCAAGTTTACATTCTGCCTCAGCCTCCCATGGAACTTGGATGGCAAGTGTATGCTACCATGTCCAGGCCAGCCTTGACCTTTGTCCTGACCCCAGCCTTGTAGGCCAGCACTGGGCTTGGGGAGCCAGGGAGCAAAAGTGAAGGCTTCCAGCCTAGAGGCTGGGAGGCCCTAACCACCATGAAGCCTCCTCCGAAGGAAGAAACACTGCCTTCCTCCTTTCTCAGTGTCCCCTCTGTACTGCCTGGGGAAGGGGACTCTTCCAGGCACCTGAAGGCTGCCATGCGTGAGCCTGCAACCCTTGGCTCAGAGGAACAGAGCTGGGTCTGGGCCCCAAAGCTGCACAGCTCTGGTGACAACCAAGTCTCCGAGTCACTGCAGTGAGGCCAGCTTGGCCCCCCCCAAGAGGACTGTCCCAAGGGCACTACCCTCCTCCTGGTGGGTCCCCTTGACAGTGCCTCCTCTCTCCTGGCCCTGGTGGTATGGCTGCTTCCTGAAGGGCCCCTCTGTGCCCCTTTCCCTTTGCTGGCCCCCAACACTCACTGGGCCCTTGTCCGGGGTGGCACCCTCCCTGCTCAGATGCCCTGGGCTCCTAGCTTCTGGCTCCACACTCCACAGCTGTGGCTGCGTGGGAGCAGCCGGGGACACAGTGCCGGGGCCCCCCCCAAGGCGCCAAGGGGGCGGTCAGCTGGGCTCCTGCTCTGTCACCCCTCCCTGCCCACCCCAGCTGCCTGGCATGTGAGGCGGGGCTCTGCCAGCACCCCGAGAGGCCCTGACACGTGTTAAAATAAATATTCTGCAAATATGATGTTCCATATGCATGACTTCGTGGGTGATGATTTCCCCACTGATCGCTGCAAGTGACAGCTGTGTGGCCGCGCTGGAAACACAGGCTGGCTGCGGCGCGCGGTGGGGGCGGCAAGGGGGGGCGCAGAGCATCTGGCGACTCGGGGCGCCTGTCGGGGCTCAGCACGGCATGTTAGTGATGCAGGCCGGCTGGAGCAGGTGTTCCCCAGCAGCCTGTTCGTAATAATTACTTTTAGATTGTTTTAAAGGGTCTGAACAGGATCTAGAGGCCAAGGCGGGATGGCTGGCTGAGCACTGGTGCCTGTACCCCCCATCCTGCCGGGCTATCAACACCCACCCACACTGCTGTCCCGCAGCCCCACATGGTGAGCTGCTCTGGAAGGCCGGGCCTCAGCAGGAACCCAGGTCACCTGGGACCAGGAAGGGAAGGCTGGGAACATGAAGGGCCAATACTTGGGCAAGGACTGCCATGGGTCAGGGAGCTGGCTCACGGCCCCTGCTGGGGCTCCAGGCAGGCTCTCCTGACGTTCTCAGGTGCCTGGGAGGCAGGGACCAAGGACGTCATTCCAGGCAGAGGAGCAGGGGTAATAGTGGGCGCCCTGCACACATGGCCAGAGGTACCCTGCGCAGCCCAGGCCAGCCTCACTCCTCATCCTCCTGCCTAGTGTTGAGGATGTGAGCACTCAGCATCTGCCAGCGCTGCAGACACCTCTGCCCAGCCTGTCCACAGGCTCTGCCTGCACGAGGGACTTGGGGACAGAGGGAGCATAAGCCACCCCAGGTCTGACAGAGCAAACTACAGGGAACACTAACTGGGATGACTTCGGAAGCTCCCTGGTGTTTGGGGGGGTGGTCAAAGTGGGGCAAAAGAGTCCACCTGGCAGGGACAGAGCCCAGGGTAGGATGGGTGAGATCATCAGTGTTTCCAGCCTGAGGGCTCTGGGGGGGGGGGCTTGATTTCGCCTAGCAGGGACCATATCAATGCAGGCTCAGAAATGGCTCCTGGCCTGGCATTGTACCCTCACAGCAGGGAGGGTCCACCTGGTGCTTTTAAGCCTGAAGAGTAAGTGGAGGGGTCTCCACATCCTGGGTAGCTCCATGGTAGGCATCAGGTGCTGGGCCAGCTTTACCAGCTCTGTGGGCCTTGCTGGGCACTGTGGAGTTTGGAGCTGTTATTTAAAAGCTAGGCAAGTTCAATATTAGCTTTGCGCTCTGTGCCATCTGTTGCTGAGACAAAGCAGCTGGGCAGGTGAGCGAGCTGGTGCCCTGCCCTGCCCTGCCCTGCCCCACCACAGCCTGCAATGCCAGGCTGGTTAATCAGCAGCCACCAGGGTCTGGCATCCCTTGTCCCCACCTGCTTTCCAGAGCCCAGCCAAGAGGGGACCTGAAAGTCTTCTCCCATCCTACTCAGCAAAGATGCCCAGAGCCCCACATGGCGGCCAAGCCCTAGGGACCTTCGAAGCCCTCTTCCCTGGGCCCATCTCTCTGCTTCTGGTCCAGCACCCAGTGCACCAGGGGCGCCTCAGCCTCAGGGCCTTTGCATAGGCAGGGCCTTCCCCTTACCTCCTCCACTACAAAGTTTCAGCCCAGGGCCAGCTACAGGGCCCCACCCCCTGCTGCCTGCAGCGCCTCCTCTTGCACCCGCCCCCCATCTCTGAAGAAGCCCTGGCTCTTTCCCCGGAGCCCTCCTTGTCACTTGTCGCCTGCTTGCTCCTGACAGCCACGGGCAGCCTCATCTTTAATTCATGCCTGGAATGTCAACGGATGTGTCTGCGGCAGTCACTTAACCCATTAGAAGGGCTGCCTCGCCGTGGGCAACCATGGGGCTGCCAGACGGTGGTAGGCATAGGGTCTCTAGGTGGTGATGGTGGGCAAGGGGGATAATAGAGCCCCCCCCCCGAACTACTGCTGCCTCTTTTAGGACTGGCTTTGGATTTGGGGGGTCCCAGGCCACTCTCCAGGGAGCCTCTGGGCAGGGGCACAGTCCTACTCTGGGCGGCCTGGGACAAACCAGTCCTCACATATATGTGTGCAACCCTTCCCACCACCCCACCCCGTGTGTGCTCATTAAGAGAACCACTACTCACAGGCAGAAGGAACAACAGTCAGTCCAGAAACCCTGCCGGCTCAGGAAGCAGCTCTCCTGCCGTTTGTTGAATGAATAAGTGATGAACTAGCCAAGGGCTGCTGTTTGAGACCTGGCTCTGGTGGTGCACCTTTGAGACAGGCTCTGGCCCTTTTGTGCCTCAACTTCATATGCCAGGGTGGGGTGTCCCCATGTGGGAAATGGGGTGACCCCACAGAAAGCAGGCCCCAGCAGAGTGCCCTGAGCCCCATCCTCTCGTGACTTGGAATGGGGCCAGAGAGATCTCAGACAGATGTGTCTGTGCCAGGTCCCAGGAGCACAGTCCTCCCACTTATGCCCTTGGAACCGCAGCAGGCAGTTATGGGTCCCATTTCAGAGGGAAACCAAGGCCTGGGGGTACCGGCAGCATAGGGGCAGGTGCGGGTGGCCTCACCCAGTGGGGGTGCAGCTGGCACTGCAGTGCCTGGCTGCAGGGTGTCTTTCTCCCTTTGCATGCCCCTGGGGTCTCTGCTATGTGGACAAAGACCCTGTCCAGGCTGGCAGGCCCTACTGCCCAGGGAGGTCGCCCATGCCTGGGAGGGGTGTGGGTCTGGCATGTCTTAGTGACCTGGGCCCTGTCAGCCCCAGCTCTGCTCCTAGGGCTCCCAGCATGCCTGGCACCTGCACCTCGCCTCCCAGCCCCAGAGGCCTGTGTGGCTGTGCCCTGCCCCACCCTGCTGACCAGGTCCCACCTCATGTCTGTGCAGAACATTCCCTCCATTCTCGGAACCCAGCTGGGAGCCTCTACTGCAAGGAAGCCCGCCCTGGTTTCAGATGGCCCACCGCCTCCTGGGCCTCCTGCCGCACCTGTCCTGATCCTACAAGGAGCTTGAGAGGCACCCTCCACCTGTGCCACGTGGGCACTCCGATGACTCCACACAGAGGAGGCAGCTGGGGTCAGGTTGGCATCCCTGGCTCTCAGCCATGAGCCGACCCCTGCGATCGCTGGCTGCACTCTGGAGGCGCTGGAGCAGATTGTGCCGGGGCCTCTCCATGGCTGGCAAAGGCTAAGGCGTCTGAATTGTTGCCTCACCAATGAGAGACTTTCCTGCGGGCAGCAAAGTGCCCACTGTTGTCCCTATGGGGCCCAGGGCAGCCCCTGCCAGTGTCCCGGCTGTGGCTGGACTGAGGACGCCACTGTTTCCCAGGTGTCCCCGCCCCCTGCTTCTCCACCATCTGTGCTGAGGATGCAGCACGCAGGCTGCAGACTCAGGTACTGCGCCAGCTGGAGCCCGCCTGCGTGTCGCTGGCTCCCACCCGCCCCAGCCGCTCCTCCTGGCGCCACTGCAAGCCTCCCACGTGCTTGGAGAGCTCGGAAGTCCCTGCTCTCTGTCCCACCTCCACTCTGCCAGCAAGTCCTGCCAGCACTGTGCTCCAGATCTTCTGCCCAAGCTGCCAGCCTGGTCCAGGAGCCATTGCTGGGGCCTGGGCCGGAGCTGGAGAAGACAAGAGGCTGCCTGGTATCACCTGGGAGCCCAGCCTGTGCTGTCCCAGACTGCTTCAGCCTCGTGTCTGCCGTGAGGAACCAGCTCGCTCCTGGAGCTGCTCCTCTGCAGGTCCACCTGGTGGTTCTTTGGCCTAGCAGCAGCATCTGAGAACTTGGGAGACACCGGCCCAATCCCCAGTCCTTCAAATCAGAAACATGAGGACAGAGCCAGCTGTCTGGGCTTCAAAACACCTTAGGTGCTGATATGCCTAGAGCACGGGGGCTGCCATTCAGCCTTGAAGGAGGCCAGGCAGCATCCAGAACCCACCAACCTATCAATTTCCACTGGACCCAGAAGCCAGCCTTCTGCACCTAGGAATATCACTGGACATTTGACTGCTAGACCGCCTAGGCTTGCAAACCCTCTGCAAAAGGCTGTGGAGGCAGCAGTGAAGGCTGGATCCATGCAGCCTCCCTGTGCATGTGTGCCAGCCCTTTTAGAACCACAGGTGGGGCTGTGAACTCAGAGCTTCGAAATCCAGGGTGCTCACGGGTACCTCAGTGGTCAGCCAGGGGCAGTGGGGTCCCTTGAAGATACTTTTGGTTGCCACAGCAAGGGAGGAGCTGCAGCACTAAGGGATGAGGCTAGGATGGTACCCAACACACCATAAGGCACAGAGCTCAGCCTTGGAGTTGGGTTGGTACTGGGGAACGGTGATGGTCTGTGTATAGGTGCAGTAGGGACCTGGGATTCCCTCCAAGCCCAGCAGCCAGCAGCCCCCCAACTGCCACCTTGCTACAAGCTCCAGGGGCCCTGGCCCCACCACGGGCTCCCCGTGGGACCCTGAGCAGAGAACCCTACATTCAACCTTGAGAAATGGGGTACCCCTCCCAGCTTCCACCCACGCCCCCTCCCTCCCACTTACCAGCGAGAGCCCCGATCCAAGCGAGGTTCATATTTAATAATGCAATTTATATTCCACTCTCCACATAAACTATTGTAAAGGCGCTCTAATGTAAAAATACATCTGGCTTGTCAATAGTTTATCTTCTGGATCCGCATCTAAATCCCTGGGCCTTTTTGACTTATGGCTGCACCACTGTCTAATGAATAAAAAGGTGCAAATTATAGGCCCAGCTTTAATGCTCATCATAAAATTAGACGACACTTGCAGAAGCTGCATTCTGCTGCCCACAGAGCCTCGATGGCCAGCCATAAATAAAGCGTCTTTAATGTATCCCAGGGCTGTGCGGGCCCAGGAAACACCGTGTTACTGCCCGGCCTTCGACGGGTCCGAGGCGAGTTCAATGGAGTGATAACGGATCCATCACGTGGATTTATGCGAACTGTCTCCACGCGGAGCTGTGGCCTCCACACTGTAAATAGCCTGCCATCCCTCCGGCAGCCCGCTGCCAATAAAACTGTCACTGCCAGGCTGCCAGCAGCCACCTTGAGGACAGGGGACAAGCACTCGGATCTGGAGGCCACCAGGCCACGTCTACTCCACTCACCCACTCCACAGATGTCAGGGAAGAAGCGAGCGGGTCCCATGCTCAGAGTCCTGTGGGCAGGGTGACCAGCTCATGGGCAACCATGTGTCTCAGCTGCAGCAGAGCTGAGGACCCAGAGGACCTCTGTATCATCTTTCTACAGGATGGGGACCTGCTACCTGGCAGAATGCATGCCACACCAGCAACCCACTTCATCAGCTGATGACATCTGTATCCCTTCAGTCACTGGTCCCTGATATTGCATGTCAGCCAGGTGTGATGGTACACACCTGGCATCTCAGCACTCAGAAGGCTGACTCAGGAGGATGGCAACTTAACAAGACCCCCATCTCAAAATAAAATATAAGAAAGGACCAAGGATGTAGAACAGTCCAAAGGCCCTGCATTTACTCCCCAGGGTCGCCCCTCCACAGGAAATGCACGTAGGTCTTCTCTGTCTCAGCCTGCACACTGGGATACCACTCCTAGAAGAGACCTGAGGGCTGGGAGACAAGATACATAAATACAAACACGAGCAGCTGCACTTCTGCCTGTCAGCCACAGTGATGTCCCAAGCCCAGGCAGCTGTGTCACAGGCAGAAGTTGAGAGGGCAATGCCATCACCCAGCCCTGTGCCAGGCACCTCCCAGCCAAGGCTCCAGGACATGTAGACATCTGCCCCAACCTGTGCTTGGTCCTAGGCCTCAGAGGATAGTAGCCTGAGTGTGCAAAGGACTTGAGCATGCAGACATGTGTGTCTGAGAGGCACATGCTGAAACAGCCTCCTGCGATGTGGCACAGAGGCCACTGGGGCCGAGGGCCACCACCAGCCCTGCTGTCCCAGGTCTGCGAGGTGTTAGCCATTGCAGACGGCCCATCACTCTCCACTGGAGGGGGGCCCACTCCTTGTGGACTTCCGTGGGGAAATCAGTGACATTCTCAACACATCTCAGGAACTTTTATTTTTTATTTTTTAAAGACAAGGTCTCACTAAGTCACCCAGACTGGACTGGAACTTGTGAGCCTCCTACCTCAGCCTTCTAGAGTGCTAGGAATGCAGGTATGTGGCACTACACCCAGCCATGACTCAGGACAGTTGCCACCCTGGCAGGTGGAGCCCATGGAGCCCTCCTCTTCCCCTTCCCCACCCTCCTGGAATCCGGGCCCCTACAACCCAACTCCTTCAAGAGCAAGCACTGTACTGTCCCAGACGCCTAGTCTCTGGGGTCACTCACAAGCCAGAGGCTCCACTGTCACCTGGGGCTGCACAGGCACTGGCCCGGACATGCAATCAGCACACACGTACAGGGCCTGGCATGGGCTGGATGGTGTTCCCATCCCAGCCCCTGGGCTTATGAGTGTGGCAAGGGAGGGAGGGGTACAGGGGTGACTGGGCTCTGAGCAGGGGCTATCCTGGGCCATGCCAATGTCCTGGTAAGAGAAAGGCACGGAGTCTGAGGCCACATGAGGATAGAGCAGAGGTCTAAAGACACAGCTTCGAGGATGGGACTGATGTGGCCTGTGCCCAGCATGTACCCCCATCTCAGACTTCCAGGTTTTGGGCCAGACACATCTCTGCCTGGGGGGCTTTGCCACAGCAGCCCCAGGAATCTGAGGGGGAGACCTGGGTTCCAAAGGGCTTGGAGTAGGAAGTCACTGCTCTATGCCGCTGCTGCCCAACTTTCTCCTCTAGCCTGCAGACAAGCAGCTGGCCAGGAGCCGCTGCCCAGAGCTGGCTACCTCCCACGAGCATCACCTCAACGGGTCCTCTCCCCTCCCCATTGCCTGGATGCCACCGGCACCCCAGGCAGCCTGATGGCCTTCCACCATCACATGGAGCCCAGCGGACAGCCTGGCGGCCTCCTTAGAGCCCCAGGCAAGCCCACAGCAGTGCACACCTGCCTCCAGGGTTTCACTAGCCCACCTTGAAGGTCACGGCAGAGGTATCTAGAAAATTAGAATGAGCCAGATGTGGTGCCTGTCACCCCAGCACTCTGGGAGGCTGAGGCAGGAGGATTGCACGTTGAAGCCTAGCTTGGGCAACGTCGTGACTTAGTGAGACCTTGTCTCAAAATTCAGAAAAATACTAAAAAGACTGAGGATGTTGCTCAGTGAGAAGGTCCTATATTTAAGCTTTAGTACCATAAAAGTAAAATAAAATAAGATAAAAATAGTAAGCAAGATAAGTGCCCTTTGCAGGGTGCTCTGTATGACTGGGCCCTGGGACCCTGCTCTTAGTTGGCTTGAGACCTTGAAACGTCTCTCAGGGTTCCCCAGTCTGCTGATTCCCAGGTGAATGCTTCAGCAACTGCTAATTCTTCCTATTAACACACACGCTGTTCTCACAGCACGGTGCTGTGACCCTGAGTCCCAGGCCCCACTCTGCCACTGCTGCCCTGATGTGGCCCAGATGGTGCTCTGTCTCCATGACAGGCAGCAGTGCATCAATTCGGGGCCAGGTCATGGCAGTAGTGGCCTCTGTCTTGCAGGGCACCTGGGGTCTTCCTGGTGCAGAAGTGGCCACATGTGAGCTGCCAGCAGAGCAGGTCATGTCACAGTGACTGAGCATAGCCTCAGCCCTGTGAAGCCCAAGTGGTGGACCCTGCCACTGACCATGCTGACAGGTTTGCAAGTAAGCTGGTCCCCATCACCTGGTCACAGGCGGAAGGGCATGTGGGGCAGGCGTGGGGCACTGGCAGGGTACCTGCTGCCTGCGATCAGGGACCAGCCCCATCTTGAGTCCCCTCCCCGCTCTGCAGTGTCTTCGGGTCCAGTACAGAAGCCTCTATCACCTTGGTGTCAGCTCCCCCCCCACAACAGCCACGTTCCTGAGCACAGATAGCTTCTTGCAACAGAATCAATGCCATTGCCAGAAGCCAGCAACCAGACAGCCTGTGGTGCCAGCCTTTGGCAGGCCAAGGGGTCCCAAACCTGGGCACCAGAGAGCCTGTGAGCAGACGGCCTAAACCCTGCTGCCCAGAGTCCAGGCTGAGGGCACAGGCTCTGAATTCCCTCGGCAGTGCCTGGGCAGAGGGGCCATTTGCCCATACATGTCCTTGCTAGTCATCTTTAGGCTATGGTCAATGCAGGAAGAATTTAAAGTCCTCCTGGGAGACCGGTGGGACCCAGATTGAGAGACAAGGGCAGCAGGGCCTGTGTCAGCCTTAACTTGCACCCAGCTTCACCCCTTGCCAGGCCTCACTGGGGACCTAGTCTCAGGACCCTACCCATGGCCCAGGCCACCACCACATTCAGGCTTGCTAAATCCAGGCGTCTACGTCTGGGGACAGAGGTCCTTGTCTGGCCCTGCCACTGCGCCCTGAGCAGCTCT
The DNA here is from genome assembly GCA_004025085.1 of Thryonomys swinderianus. Classification (NCBI taxonomy): domain Eukaryota; kingdom Metazoa; phylum Chordata; class Mammalia; order Rodentia; family Thryonomyidae; genus Thryonomys; species Thryonomys swinderianus. The sequence continues at coordinate 105,508 of PVIC010000037.1, forward strand.
GGGGAGCCAACTGTGGGCCTGGGGTCAGGAGCACAAGCTCCCAGGTCCCTGGGCAGGTGGCAGCTTTCTGCCCTGCCTGGCTCTGAGGGCCAAGTCCTCCGTAATAACAAGCCCTCCATCCTCCCGGCCAGTCTGCTCCAGGTCTATAAATAATGTAGAATCTTTTTATTTACTGACAGGTTGTAAAAGTATCCGGGAGAATAATGTGAGATCAGGGTGCTGAATAATGCATGGCCAGCCTCAGCCCTCCTGCCACCAGGGTGTCCCCACTTCCCCAACCACGCCTACCCCTCCGGGCACAAGGCCAGGCCCCAGGATCCAGCGGCAGGCCCAGGCCCAGGCCCAGGGAGGTTTCCCACACACAGGTGTGCAAGGCCCCTGCTGCACTATTTCATCATACACACTGACACACACACACACACACACACACACTCACTCTCTCTCTACAGAAATAGACACATGCACATACATACATGCGTGTGCCTTGATCTCCCATCTGTGGACACTGGGGCTCAGTGGAGTGAGGCCTGTACAGTCTCAGGTACTCTGGTGTGGGAAGGGGGTGCACTGACAACCGTGGTCAGGAAAAAGCCATGAACAATCCTCAGCCACTGTGCTCAGAGTGATCTTTCCAGGTGTATCCTGGGCTCACCTGTGGCCTGCCCAGGAGCAGCCAGCTTCTTGAGGCTGCTGTGCCCAACTGGGCCGGGACCTGGCACAGAGCAGTACTCAGTGAGGAGCTCAGATGGGAGCTTGTGCTGCTGCTGCCCACTTTAATAAGCAAGAGGGCACAGGAAACTGGGCATCAGGGCTGAGGGCAGCCCATGGTCCCCAGGGGATAGAATTCAGCTTGGGTGCAGCTGTCTGGGTACCATTGTCTTATGGAAGACACAGCTGTGTGTCCTTCAGATTTGCCATTGTGCTGGGTCTTTCAGAGCGAGTCTCTGGGTATCCAGTTTTCAGCAGTCCAGGGCACTGCCCTGGCAGCTGGGGAGAGCAGTGCTAGGGACACGACAGGCCTGCAGATGGAGGACAATGTCAGGTTATCACACGTGCCAGACAGCACACACTGATGTGGCTGGAAGGCATTGCAACATAACACGTGTGTGACTCTAGCACACAGGCAAACATGGTCACATACCACCACATGTGCACACACACACATGATATGTGCACCCTACACAGTCACATGCATATGTGTTCACACACACATGTACACACATGTGCTGCGCAGGACAGGTGAACAGGAAGTTGTGTTTCCTGTCCACCAAGAACATGGATCAGTCTGGAAAAGAGCTTCTTCCTCTCCATATCAACACCACCAAGGGCCTAAAATGGGGACCTTGATCCTAGACTCATCCCTCTATTCATCAGTTTCTTGTTACCATAACCAAATACCCACGGCTAAATGCTTTATAAAGAAAAGAGGTTTACTTAGTTCACAGTTGCTGGCAGAGTGCTGAGGTAGGGCAGGATGTCACATAATGAGAGACAGGGCATGTCTTGCTGTCTCTCTTCAGGGTCCATTGTGGGCCTCTACCTGATGACTGGATCTAATCTCCAGTGCTCCCAAAGGGCCTACCTCTAAAGGACACAGCTGGACTAAGCTTCTACCCCTCAGCATCTCTCAGGGGGAAGTAAGGCCGATGGGAAGTTGGGGGACATGAGCCATGCCCAAACCATAGCATCCCCATTTCACAGCTGGAGAAACTGAGGCCCCAGGTAATGTACCGATTCTCTGGGTGGTGCCTGAATCTTCCAGGAGCTCTGAGGACATCCCAGGTCCAAGACAGCCCCTTCAGGCTAGGGACTTACTGCAGAGAATGGGCCTATGGGCCCCTGGGGTACTCTGGGCTACTCCTGGGTCTCTGGAGACCCCTTGCTCCCCAGAAGTGCCCTTCATGAGGGCTTGAAGAGGGTATGCCAAGGGGAGAAATGACACTTAGACCTCTAGGAAGTAGAGAGCAAGGAGCCCTGCCTGTTTTCTCAGTCCCAGAGCCCAAGGCCACCAGCTCCCTAGAAAGCAGGCACCTGGGCCACATGTGCATCTGACCCTCCTTGAGAAGGGCCAGATGGCCACTGGGTGGCAGGTGAGGCCCCCTGCTGGCAGCCACGCAGCTCCCAGGCAAGCTGAGACTGAGTCAGAGGGCGAGGCTCCACTGGAAGGCGACTTTGAGCCTGGTGAGGTGCAGTACCAGCGAGGAGCTGGGGGCTCTGTCTCTAGCATCAACTCTGTGGCAGGCCCGCCGCCACCTGGGACTGTGTGCTCTGAGCAGAATGATGCAGGGACCCCTGCCCACGTGCACAGATGCCCTCGGGGATGCAGCCCCTGATGAGAGGGGACACAGATGAACTGCACCCTGCTGTGTGGCCCTGGCGCCAGCACACTGCCTGTCAGAGCTGCTGTTAACGCTGGGCGTGGGGGGAGGGGGCTGGGAGCCAAGGGTGGGTGAGGGGTCCCTGGGGCCTTGGCTGGCTCTTGCTCACCGGGCACCCCTGTGCCCTCTGCCTTCCACCTGGCAGGAGGAGCCAGGCCTGTCCCAGCCCCCGCTCCTAGCTCTCTGTGCCCCTCTGGTTCTGTATCCTGTCTCCCCCATCTTTCCATCTCAGCTTTTCTCTGGCTGTGTCACCTTCCCAAGCCTCACAGGCACACCTGGCACATAGATAGGGATAAGCGGCCTCACTGGCAGCTGTGGTCCCAGTTAGGCTCTGCCTCGACGTGGCCCTCACCCAGCCCTGGCTCAGTCTCCACCAAGAGAGATGGGGGTCCCCTCCCAGTCAGGGCAGAGGTGCCCTGTCTACATGGGGCCTGTGCCCAGCAGCTTGGCCTCTTGTGTTGCAATCCACAGCCTATGATTGCCCCAAGGCCTGAGCCCCATGAAGGGGCTGTGTGTCCTCTGCCCATAGCTGTTCAAGTAGACCACAGGCTGGGAATGAGGACAGACACTGACCAGTGCCTGGCACAGGATGCCCTCCACAACTTGGTAAGGTTGGGAGAAGGTCCTAAGGGTAGGGGGTTGAGGGCAGAGAGGAAAACCTCAACCCCGAATCTAGAAGCTTGAGGGACCCAGTGGACAGGGCCACTGGCCCTGTAGGCTTGGGTCAGATTTGTGGTCTAGGCTCACCCACAGCACCCTCCACTCTCTGAATCCACTCTGCCTTGTGCCAGGCTGGGAAGGTGACGAGGCCAGGAGGAAGTAGCGGGCGGCTGGGGAGCCATGGTAGGCAGGCAGGGAGGAGGCAGCAGATGGCGAAGCCTTCATTATCGGTGAGTCAGAAGATGAGAAGGGTTTTTCAGGAGCCTGGTGAGAGGGGAGGCCCAGCCTGTGTGCCGAGGATTGGCCTGGTGCCTGTGGGCACTGAGACATCCCTCCACATTCTTGCTGCAGCTCTGACAGCCTGACCTTGGTTTGCCCACCTGCAGAATGGGAGACCATAGAGCTGGCCAGAGCAGGTCTTGACCTTCTGGTGCTATGGGTGTGGGGAGGCTCTATCTGCCCAATGCATCCGCAAGGCCACTGCAAAAGCCTCAGCCAGGTTGCCCAGCCTTGCCTACTTCTCACCACCACCTCCCTGTGCCAGGTGTTCTGGCCTTCCCTGTGCCCCTGCTCACCCCTTCTGAACTCCTGACATACCTGGGCCTCATTCCCTGAGCAGCTACCACTTCCCCCAGGAGGCCCTTGGGGACAGCTGCCCGGTGGAGCCTGAGGGCCTCTTACCAGTTCAACCTGGGCTAATGGGGCTGCAGGTAGGGGTCCTCCTGCAGGAAAAAGGGAGAGGAGGGGACATTATGTCCCACCACAAGAAAAGGGGTGCTCTGGGGATGAGGTAACAGACAGGAGATCCCACCCTGTGACCCAAAAGGTCCCCAACCTGCTGCCCACGGACCCCCAGCCTGGACTCCACAGCTCCCAGCCTGACCCCACTGCTGCAGGGAAGTCTCCCTCTACACCCATCAAATTAGAGTGGTGTCCGCGGGCGCAGCCCCGACAGGTATTAAACTTTAATGAGCGCTAATGGCTTTGCCCTACTTCTGGAGCAGCGGGCTGCATTTATGAACATTTAATTTCTCGGCCCTGACCTCCCTCCCTCCCCTGCTCCCTTGCCTGCACCCTGGCTGATCCCACCCCTGCCCCCGCCTCCCTGCCAGATGTTTCTGTCTGTTCTCGCCACCTGGTAACCAAGACCCACTGCCTGCAGCCAGCGCTGTCCCTAGGACCAGAACAGGGAAGGAGACCTGTTCAAGGTGACCCCAGCTCTTCCTTGGAGAAGTCCCACGCCAGTCCAGGAGGGGCACAGGCCCCAAAACCAGCTAGACCCCAGCTGGTGGTCTACACTAGGCTGCAGGTGGCGGGTGTTCAGGCCCTTGCTGCCCCCTAGTGGTGAACAGGGCCACCTGCCTGCAGGGTGAGAAAGCAACCCACCAGGCTGCAGCAGAGAGGATCCCAGACTACGAATCTTGCAGCTGCACAGATATAGGCACCTTATCTTGCAGACTGTGAATCACACAGAGACATTAAAAAACATTCCAGAAGATTCCAGACCTTCTCAGTCAGGGAGAGGTGGCTCTTTGAAAAACTAGGACAAGACCCTCCCAGCTTTCTTGACTGTGATAGTCAGTATGATAGGCAGGGCTGGAGTGTCGCTTAGTTAGGGTGGGCTGCCCACCTGGCACTGCAGGGCCCTACGTTCCATCTCTAGCAACACAAATAAAACAAAATGAAAGAAAACAAAAATCTGCCTATAATCCTAGCACTCTGGAAGGCTGAGGCAAGTGGAGCCCAAATTCCAGCCCAGCCCACTCAGAGACTCTTTTCTCAAACTAAAGAGAGATGGGTGGGGATGTAGCTCAGTGCAAAGATCCTGGGTTTAATCCCCCATGCCGCAAAAAATCTACATCCCTAATAATCCTTGAGACACACTAAAAGGTGTGTCTGCTGTGCCTCTGACCCCAGGGCTCAGGCAGCCAAGGGCATGAGTTCATGTTTGGGTCCCCAGGAGTGAGGTGGCCATGAGGAAACCACAGCCATGCTGAGGAGCCCCGCCAGTGACCCATGGAAAGTGTCCCAGAAGAGCGGGTTGTGGGGATTGGCTCTGGTCATTGGCCTCTCACCACTGAGGTCACAGTTGCCACCATGGGTGGGCACAGCAGGTGGCATGCTCAAATACAAGATCTGGGCCCCACTGTGAAGAGGACACTGGTGTCCCTATGCCACATGCCTGTCAGATCTGGGACCAGGCTGACTGGGAAAGAGTGCCAAGTTTAAAGCCAGTGAGCAGAATTAAGACGTGTGAGATGCCAACTCCCCAACGACGGGCCCACTGTGCCCTGTGTTACACAGACTCACAGGGAAGCAAATGAAAAAGGGAGGAACTAAAACCAAAATCCATCAGTGCAGAGTGCTACATTCGGAAAAAGATATCCAGAAATGCAATTGAAATAAAGGTATTTTCAGATTAAAAGAACAAAGAATTGAGTTGCATGACGCGGGACCCAAGTCTACATGAGGGGCTTTGGATGAGGCAGGAAGGCCTACGCAGACAGAGCCAGAGGTAAGTGCTGTAGTCACAGCCGGAGCCAGGGACCAAGGTGCTGCCTGGCCCAGTCCCAACCCCTGGGCTCTATAACTTGACACGATGTCCCAGCCTGGGCAATGGTCCCTCGCCTCCCTGTGCCTTGGTTTCTGGAAGTGACCAGAAGGAAGAAAGCACCCACTGCAGGGGTGCTGTACCCAGAGCGACAGGCCATGTGGTGGACTATGCCTGCTATCTGCGTGGGACATGGCTGCCCAGCTAGGGAGCCGGCGCCTGGGGTTCAGCTCTGGGGCACTGTGACGAAGTGCTCAGCCATCAGTTCCTTACAGCCAGCAGCCGGGCCTGTCACGTGTCCTGCACCCCACATCCAGTGTCTCTGTCTCTGGGGTTCTGTGACATGGAGCACAATGTCACAGCATTCACACTGCAGTGACCTTTGTTTGGGAGGCTGTGTGGCTGGCAGAAGAGCAGCTGCCATGGCTGGCAAGGGCCAGGCGCCTGGGGTGGTGGAAGGGAAGGGGGCAGGGGCAGGCTAGCCCAGGCACACTGTGACAGTCCTCAGTGCATCTCCAGAGCAGCATAGTAATCTAGGGCAGGAAGCCAGAGGCCACAGCGCACATTAAATATGAGCAGACAGAAAGGCAGACACCTTTATTGTTCCAAAGTGTCTTCCAGCAAGTCATGGGCCTCAGCCTGACCTAACTGGTCACCTCTATACGAGAGACCTACTGTCCTCTACATGTCATGGTCCAGCCCTGCCTGTCCAGATGGCAAAGCAGGATCCCCTATTCATTGAGCACCTCCTGCATGCCAGCTACCACCTCAGATGCTGAGGACCTGGAGAACATGAGGAACATGTGCTGCCCAGGGGTGTTTGTGGGTGTCAGGGGAGCCTGGGCATGGCTGTGGGCACTTTCTTTTCCCTCTGTCCCTTCTCTGGCTTCAGCAGTGTCTCAGTTTCCCTCTAGGTAAAGCAGAACAAACAGCCTGACTCCACAGGTCCCTGGAGTACCTGGATGCTTGTGGGATAGGATCTGGGCCTCCCTGCCACATGGCTACTTATGGGTGGTGCCCATCTCCAGCAGCGAGGACCCAGTGGATCAGAAAGGGTGCTGGCATGAGGATTTGTGGGTATTACTCTATCCATAACCAAGAAACCTCAGGAGGCTTGGCTGGCTGGGGCGGGACTTCTCCCTATGCACAGTATTCAGGACAGAGCCTTGGAGGGTGGAGGGGAAGCAGAGACACAGCCCCCGAGGGAGCCTGGGATAGGAAGGATGGCCCTGCCTGCATGCAGAGTGGGCGTCAAGGCACGGGCCAGCCAGGGCCTATGGAGGATATTGGGTGGCCTCTTCTACCTCTGGGAGCCAACAGGCCCTGCTCGCAGTGTTCTTATGCACCAGACAACCTCTACCTGCCTGGATGATCCTCTAGCACTTTGTCCTCTCAGCCAGGTATAGCTGCCACCACTCTACCCTCAGTGGCAGAGCCAGGCTAGGATAGGGGAGAGCAGGGTCTGAGCTGCCCACACCCTGCCAACACCTGTCCATGATCTAAACTCACTCCCTTCCTTCCTCCCAGTGCCCTCTTTCCTTTGCCTGTTGTGCAACAGGCAGTGCCCGTCTATCGAGCACCTACTAAGTGCTGGCGCTGTGGTCTGAGGTGCACAACAGATGTAGTGATGGACAAGCTCTCGTTAGTGAGGCTTCTGCTTGGTGGGAATGAGGTCAGAAAAGCAGTTTCCAGGGACAAAGCAGTCTAGTGCATTGGTGATGAGCATGGCAGATTCCGCCAGGGAGGAGGGTGTGATCTGATTGGAGCCACAGGAGGGGAGGCCACACTGAGGCCCAATGGTTAGGATGGTGCTGGTACTGTGGGGCTCTGGAGGGAGCAACCTGGGCAGGGGTAGTTAATGCCCAGCATGGAGAGCACTGAGTGCAAAGGCTACACGGGGCGGTGCCCGCGGGGTTGTGGGGTGGGGGATGGGCAGCATGCCCCGACTGCAGGGCCTTCCTCACGTGCAGGACATGGTGCCTGGCTTTGGGACAACAACAGCCAGGAGAGGTCACAACTATGGTGGGCAGGGACATCCTGGCCTTGCTGCCGGCTTCTCCATGTGGTTCTCAAGCACTGCCCGAGGTACCTCCTTCCACCAGGCCCTTCTTGCAGGCTCCTGCGCCAGCTACTAGCCTGCACATGGCCACTTACAGGCCATGGGTGGATGCTTAGAGGTCAGGTGTCGCTGCAGGTTGCACAGCCTGCAGCTGGACCAGAACTGCACCTGGGCCACTGGCTGAGGAAGGACAGACGCTTAAAGCTGCTAGTCCACACACCACTGTGGCTCCCTGCAGAACCTGAGATGGCACTGGCTCACTTTACACCAGGGACACTGAGACTGGCAGGGGCACACGGGATGGGGCCAGGGCTTGACCTGAGCATAGCAGGGGGCTTCATGGGGGCCTGCTCCTGGGTCCTGGGCCATTTCCAGCCTGCTTGCTGTACTGCTGAGCTGGATGTGGTCAGAGGGTGTGTGGACCCTAAGCCAGGGTCCCCTCACACTGACATGGCATGCATGGTGCTGCCTGCTCTGGGTGCACCCCCTGCCCACCCTGCAGGCCTGAGCAGCCTGAAGACCCCACTCGAATCAGGGCTGTGGCAGCCCCGTCTGGAGCCATCCTGGCCGGGGTCACCACAGCCATCCGTAACACTCTGCTCCCTGCCTGCTGGCTCTGAGGCAGTGATCTATGACCCCATTACTGCAGCTGTGAAGGGCGGAGGATAGATTACTAGCTGCCTCATGGGCGCAGGGCGGCCAGAGCGGGGCAGGTGAAAAATGGACTCCATCAGAGTCTCTGGGTCTCATTACCATCCGTCACCACCCACAACCCTGGGGGCCAGGACACCTGCCTGGCACAGGGCTGCAGTCACCCCCTCCACGTTCCATTTCAGCCTGTCCCCAGGGACACTGAGGAGAAACCATCTGTAGGGAGTGGCCCTGACCCTGGGTGGCCGGGTCTTTCTGTGTGGGTGTCAGGGAGCCCAAAACAGCAGCAGAGCACCAGGAAGCCTGGCAGGGACTCAGGACCCCACTGCGCCTTCCCCTCTGTCCCACATACTGCCCCCATGGCACCCTCCCAACACCTGCCAGGTCACCCTGCCCTGGGGCAACACTGTGTGGGAGGAACAGGGGCAGCGGTTCAAAGCCCTCTGTGGTGAGAAAGAGCTTGTCTCCCAGACAGGGGCAGCACCAAGCCAGGTGAGGGGAGCCTCTCTGGCCTGCCCACCAAGCCCTACCACTGGGCCTGCAAGTGGAAGCCAGAGGTTCAGCTCTGGCTGCCTAAAGAGCCCACTCTGGGGGCCTCTGATCCCTGGGCTCCCCACTGATGCTGTTCTTTTAGGTGGCCCAGCTTAATGAGGCAGCTGGCGCTCGGCTGGCCAGCGCTGTGGGCCTCCAGTGCACCATTCCCTGCCTGGAATGAACTCATACTCCTCTTGTGGGCAGAGCTGCCACCTGCATGGCCTCAGCTTGCACAAAAGGGAAAGCGAGTGCCAGGTGAGAACAGAGCAAGTCTGCCCTCAGGAAAGCACTGGGTGAAGGTACAGCCTAGAGCCACCAGCAGCCCTGCCACTTGCCAGGGGCCCTGGGGTCCATGTTACAGGGGCAGAGGGAAGCTCAGGGAGGGTGAGGGGTGGTCTGCAGCCACAGCCCAGTGGCAGGGTGGGTGGAGCCCTGTAGACAGACCACCCGCCAGGTCCACCCAAGGTTCTGACTCAGCCAGTGGGGCAGCCTGGGCACAGAGGGCTCTGCCCATATGGAAGGGGTGCTAACTGGGTCCCAGTGCCTCCAGGGATGGCCCAGAAGCTAGAAGGGAACTGGGCTTAGGCTCTGCTGGTGAGGGGTCCAGGTTCTCCCCATCCCATGGGCACCAGCTAACCCTCAGCACCCCAGCAGCAGATGCACACAAGGCCTCTCCATGGCTCAGGGCAAAAGTGTAGGCAGAGGCCAGAAGTTGCTTTATGAGGAAATCTGTGGTCAACCAGGCGGCCTGGGGAAGTGGAGTGTCAGGGATAGGGTGGGGGCACTGTGCACGAGGAGTGCTATGTGTGTGCGATGAGTACTGTGTGTGTCTGATGAGTACCATGTGTGTGATGAATACTGTGTGTGATGAGTACTGCATGTGTGATGAGTACTGTGTGTGTATGAGTACTGTGGGTATGTGGGTACTATGAGTGATGAGCACTGGGTATTGGAGCATGTGCGTGAGGCCTATGTGGCTTGTGCTGGAGCTATTCAGGGTCCACATGTAGCCTGGGAGCCCTGCCCCAGTGTGTGGTGTGGGATGGTGTCTGTCGTGCTACAGGTGTGTTGCGTGTGTCATGGCATATGTCAGAGCATGGGTCCGCATGTTGGGAGCTGTGTGACTCTGTGCACTAAGGACCCATGTGAGGCTGCATGTGGGAGGGAAGCTTGGGCTGGCACGGAGCCTAGAATGGTGGGGGTTCATCCTGTCCCTGCTCCTACCCGAAGACCTGGACCTCTGGCTGTACCATGCCCAGGCTGGTGGCTGCTCACAGGGAGCTGAGGGTGCCCACTCCCCTAGGCCATATCCATCCTTCTCCGTCTGTGCCAACTGGGGGCTCTGTGTATCCTCAGGACCAGAGCTCAGGTCTGAACAGCCTTGCTGAGCTCAATCCTGTTGCTGGGCCTGGTGATGACAGGCACCATCCCTGGCCCGCCATGGTCGGCTGTGGGCAGAGGAAGGGCCAGGCGCCAAGATAAGGCTGGGGGAGAACAGTGGGCGGGAGGCCAGCAGGTGATAAGCCGCCTGCCCCGTGTCTCAGTCAGAGATAAATAACGTGTTTCCCAGAGCAGCTGCCTGCCAGGGACAGGGCCACATGATGGATGTGCTGACCCAGCCCACCAGGGCTCAGGTCAGTGACTGCAGAAGACCAGGGAGCTGGCAGCTAGGAGACTGCACTGCCCCTCTGAACCTGTCCCATACCTGCCTCCCAGGCACCCAGGGTTTGGCTGACATAGCTCAGGCTGAGTACAGCTCTGAGTAGACTATGGGCTGTACACATAGTTGGTGTCAGGGCCCTGCCACTCTGAGAGGTGGTAACTGTCCCCAGCCTGGGCTGATCTGCCTCCTGTGACTGAATTATCAACCTGACTAGCATGGTCAGCTATGGGTTCAGATCTGAGAAAAACTCCCCAGCCTTGGTTTCCCTGTTTGTAAAATGAGGACAACAGTGCTCACCTCTTAGAGATGAGGTGAGTGGGAAATCAACACCTGGAAAGAGCCATACGTGTTTAAATTAGTTAAAGGGACAGCGGGATACAGCGGCTTCCACATGCACTCATGCATCTGGAAATGAAGGCGGATCAAGAGACCCACACGTGTGCAGCGTGCATGGTCACAGTGGCAAAGCAGGGACAAACAGAGAGCAATGGCTGGGACACACAGGGAGTATGACGCAATGACCTGGCATTGCCCAGCTGTAATGGGCCAACTGGCGGCCCTGAGTTAGGTGCAGAGACAAGGAGCCTTCCCCACTGGGCAGGCAACCTGGGCACCCACCAGACCCTGACAGCACAGCCCGCTGTCACATGCAGCCCACTGTCAACCTCAAGCTGGGCAATGTTTCTCGCCCATCTGCGGTGCGACAGACCATGTGTGATGCAGACACAGATGCGCAGGACACAGGGCCACAGAAGGCAGTGCCCACCTCCCCTTTGCCTGCCTTGACCCAGGCTCTGGAGGGGCCAGAGTGTCCCCAGCCTGGGCCCATCTCCCGCTTCCTCCAAGACCTCGTGCATCTGGGCTGCTGTGGGTCCCAGCTCCAGGAAGCCCTGCGGGTCTGTCTCAGCACTGCCGCGCCCTGGTGCAGGACCCCAGCCCACCCAGCTGGCTATGATAACCTCTGAGGATGAGACCCCTACTGCCAGGGCCACTGTGGTTCAGGGCCACCGGACACCCATGTTAGCCTTTCCCAGCCAGGCTTGTCTGTATCAGAGAACGTCTGCCATGCTGGGACTGAACCTATGGCCTGTGGGCCTTGGCCAGGGCTTGACCACCGATCACCTTGGTCCTGTCGCTGCATCAGAGTGTCTCAAACAGCCCTTTTGCCCCTCTACGTGGGAGAGCTGGGGCTTCTGTCCTGGCTCCACGCAAGGCAGCCTAGCATAGATGGACAGCAGAGGTGCCAGCGGGGAGAGGGACTTCCTTGGTGGCCTGCTGTCATGGCTTTGGTAAGAGGGACAGTGGTAATTTCTTGGGCCCATAGGCAGTTGGAGGATAAGTACCCCCAGGGGCCTGCAGGCAGCTGTGGATGGATGCCAAGCCCTGTGCCACAACAGTCCTGGGCACTGATGAGATGAGCAAGGACTCATCACCAGGACATGAGCTGCCATTCCCAGTCTCAGATGCCCAGCAGTTTTGGGATGGGGCTGGGGACCGGGCTGGCTGCAGCGGCTGACACAAAATGAGGGCCTGGCTTCCTTGCACCATCAAGGCACTGGGCCAGCGTAGGGGAGGCTGGGTGGCCCGTAGGGACTCTGGAAGTCTCTCTGGAGTAGATGCCGTGCGCTATTCTATCCACTGAGAGACAGGGGACACACACCCAGGCCCAGCCCGCCAGGCCTCCCAGCCTTACAGATCGAAGCTACAGTCTCCACCGCGAGGCATGACTGAGTTGTTTAATCTGCCCCCACCCTACGCACAGTTACTACTCTGCTCCCAAGGAAGAAAAGGAGGCACAGAGAGGCTGGGTAACCAGCCAGAAGTCACATAGCTGGAAGAGGTTTCAATGGGTGTTTCTTTCCCCAGGTCCTCTGAGGAGCCAGAAGCACAAACCTCAGTCTCTGAGTGAAGAACTCATTCTTAGCAAGCAGGCTGTGGGTGGAAAGATGGGGGGATGGATCCACCGAGGCTGTGGTCCTGGCACACACCCATTCTGCAGGGAGCCCAGAGGCACACAGAGCTGTCCTGTCCTCCAAGCAAGGGCTGCCTCCTACACCACCTAGGGCCACTCCCAGCACCCACCCAGGGACATAGCACCTGCCAACATTCCACACCTTCAATCAGAGGTGGCCGGAACTCAGAACTGGGAGTGAAGACATGGAAAGGTCCTGGTCACTGCACAGGGCACAGCTCCAGCCTGATGCTCCAGTGCCGGGTCCAGGTTGCGTAGTGCACGACCTGCCCAACTGGGGCCGGCTCAGAAACCAGGCAGGACCCATTGCCCAGGGAGGGCGGTATGTACTGTGTGCAGACCGAGCTGTGTGGCCCGAGCTGTGGCCTTTCTGGCTTCCTGTGCTCAGTTCCCCCCTCCCCCACCCAGCAAGACCTCCACTCACACCCGGGCACTGGCACCTGCGGCTTGGCCGGGCCTGGTGCCCAGGGCGACGGCCCCCCTCTGCTTCTGGGCTTGCATCCAGCCCCAGCGCCGCGGTGACAGCCGCCTCCCACGGCTGTGAGAACGGAGCCAGGGCTGTTCACGTGTCCACAGCCAGGACCACACGCCTGGCGGGCAGGGAGGGGCCGGTGCCCACACTCCAGGCCATGCTCTCTCTGCCCAGACCTGCCATCAGGGGCATGGGAGGCTCCAGCCACCAGTCTTACCCACCCATGCATTTGCAGCTAGCAGGGGCTGTGACATGGAGATCTCAAGGCAAGGGGCAGCCAGCACCACTGCAATGACGGCCATCCAGACGCCTGAAAGGCCACATTCAGGCCCACTGTGTCCAGAGGGTTACGTGGCAGAGGCCCAAGGCTAGGCTCAAATCTGAGTCAGCCAGATTCAGAGTTCAAAGTTCAACCCCTCAGGCCAGGGTGGCAGGAGACCTGGTGTCCAGCAGGCATCACTAAACACTGCTGAAGTGGCCTCCGTCACTGCACTGGCCAGGTGCACGATCAGGAAGCAGATGCAGAGTCCAAAATGCAGAAGGGACTGTTCCGTCTGACCTCTACTCCTCTACCAACACAATGCAAGCATCTTGCTCTCTCTAAATACCACCAGGGACAGGGCTTTCACCCCACTGCGGCACCTGCAGACGGCCTGGACAGCACGTGCCTTCCCATTAGGCCAATCAACAATCTACAGTGGGAGCCCAAGAAGAAGGGTCTGGGCCAGAACCTGCTCCTGTCTCCCAGCCCAGGACACAGGTCTGCCTGCCACCTGTGCTGCCCATGAGGCTGGTTGTTGCCAGGGCCTGAGCTGTGTTCCTGTCATGCCAGAACTCTGGGAGGCTGAGTCAGGAGGATCACAAGTTCAAACCCAGACTGGGCAACTGAGTGAGAGCCATATAGGGCTGTGGCTGCAACTCGGTGCAAAGGCCTTCAAACTGGACACAATGGAGGCAGGAGGCTCCCCACCCTGGGAATGAGGACAGCCAGGCCCCCACGCCAGCTGCCTGCTCCTGGTGCCCCTCCTTCCTGTCCTCTTCCTCTTGTTTCCAGAAGGAGTGGGTGGCTTAGGAACAGGGCATCCAGGGTCTATAATGCAGACCAGTTCCAGGCTGCTGGGTAGCCTCAGTCTCCCCCTCCATGAGAGACCCAGTGGGATTCTGGGACTTGGGATAGGACAGGGGCAGCCTGAGCCCTGGCCAGCTGGCCCTGTCCTGGGCAGCACATGGTGGCAGGAAGGTATCTGGGGTAGAGAGTGGGGGCCACATCCCCAGGCCCAGTCACACCCTTGTGGCCTAGAGAATATACCAGATACTCTGTGGACCCAGGACCCTCATGCAGGATCACAGCAGGGCCTTGACTCTCCGTCTCTGCCCTGGAAATCCTGGCACCAGTCTGGGATCCCTGCCTGGCCCTGTGCAGCCCAGGACTCATGGAGCATGAGTATTTCCCACTGGGGCCTCCCTGGGTCCAAGAGAGCTGCTGATGTGGCCCTGGTAGCCTGGGTCAGGGGAAGGGATGGGTGGAGAGCGGCCAGCGGGAAGCGTTCTCCCCACCCTGCCACCTGGACAGCAGATTTCAGAAGCAAACTTGAGGCACAGCCAGCGACACAAGGCCCGCAGGCTCCTGCCCTCCAGCCCCAGCTCCCTGGCACGGCTGCCTCAACCACACATGGGAGCCACTTCCTGCTTCCCTGCCTGCTCCACGTAGGCCCTGGCATGGCAGAAGGGCCCCAGGTATCATCCAGCATAGCCCCACCAAGGTCAACCTGCAGAGGACTCTGTGGTGACCCCAAGGACCACCCAAGCCTGGCATGCATGTGCTGAGCACCACAGGGTGCTCCAGGGCCAGGCCAGCATCAGAGAGCAGGACAGAGGCCAGAACACAGTAGGGCTTGGGAGTGGCTCAGGCTGTTGAGACCAAGGGAGCCCCAGCTATCAGGTGCCCTGGGGACAGGCGGGGACCATGTGTACACATGTGTGTGCACACACGTGTGAATCAGGGTCAGGCCCTGGTGGGTGGGTCTCAGCTCGGAGCAGAATGTAGGGGGCTGGGCAGAGGCCTCACTCTGGGATATGGAGCTGAAAACCCAAGGGGAGCCCCACAGGAGGGAGGCTGCAGGGAGGAAGGAGGCGGGTCTTCCTGAGGGTTGAGGCTGGGCCCGGGTCTCCTCCCAGCCCCATGCAGGTTCTGTGGTGGCTCTGAGTGATGCCCACCCTCTGTAGCCCCCCTGGCTCGCAGCACGCTCTCTCTGCTGCCATGCTCCATCTTGGCCCACTTGGGGACAAATGGGCTAACCTGAGGGGCACCGGGCACCAGAGGGTGGCGCCGATCTCCCCCTGTGCCTGGGGAGGGCACAACCTGTCTGGTCTTGGGTGAACCCCTCCCAAACTGGCCAGGTGCCCAGCCTTGGCTGTGGGTGTGTCTGGTCTCAATGGCGCCATCTCCTGGGAAAAGGTCACATTGCGCCTAAAGCCTTCTGCCTGCTGGCCACATGCCAGGCAGTCTGGCGCCATTGGAGTCATAGGGCAACCTTGAGGGCATGACAGAGGCCTGGGGGACCATTTCCAGCAAAGTGCCGGTGATGTGCCTGGTACAGAGTCAGCGCTCAGTACATGTCCATCCCCAGAACTCCTCTGCCCTGCCTTGGTCCTGTGCCGGGACATCATATCCCCATGGTGACACCAAGTCCAGCCTGGCCACCATGACCAGTTCACACCCTGGAGGGTGTCTGCTCCTGACCACTGGGGCTGGGACTCACTGAACTCAGTGGACCTGATATGCAGTAGGCTTCTCGCAGGCAGAGGGCTCTGCAGACAGGATAGGGCCGTTGCCCGAGTTCAGGAGCATCCTGAAGGGCTGCCAGATCCTTGGGAGACCACAGCAGGGCTGCGGGTCACATGGGAGGACATCAAGGCTGGAGGCACAGTCCCTGCCTGGAGCCTGCTGGGGACAGGCTGGCCCTGTTAGCCCAGGGAAAGCCCAGTGGACCTTGAGCCCTGGAACTTCAGAGAGATAGTGGGTCTACTGTGTCCACAGTGGCATGTGATAGTGGTCACAGGAAGCAGAGGTCAGGGAGAATACCATTCCCAAGCACATGTGGGTACATACAGTAGGTGCTCGATTAATGTGCCTCTCTGTTGGGTTCTAAGTATTCACAGCCTTTCCCCAAGTCTAGGGGTGACCTTCAAGGTCCTTAGTCCCATCCCTACCATGAACCCCAGGTGAGCAGGGAGATTCTGGCTGCAGCTGGTGGGGAGGGTCTGCAGAGCCTGTGGGGGACTGAGTGTCCCCCAGGTACCCTCAGGATCCCCCTGCACAAAAAGCAGCCCAGCCTGGCTGGGGAGAGAAAAGTTTCTGCATGGAGTAAGGAAGGCCTGCCTGGAATGTCAGCCTCAGCCAGGACACTGCAGACACAGCCTACACTTATTTCCTCTGACTTCTGCCCTGCTGGGTACTAGATAACTTAAAACTTCATTTACTTAACAAAATCTGCCCAAGCACATACTACGTGCAAGTGGCAAGTGCTAAAGGGATCAAGAGTCCTCTTCCCCTGCCAGGGTGCTGGCTGTGGGTAGCCCCAGGGCCTTTGCACTTGCTCCTCCTGCAGCCTGAAGCTTGCCTAATGCTGCTCCCTGACCACCACTCTGAAGCACACCCTCTTCCATACCTCTCAGCCTATGTGCCCTGCTCTTAGAGGAGAGCTTGGGGAAGGGTTTGTCTGTCTGGGCACTGCTGTGCTCTGGTGCCCAGCAAGTCTCTGGCACACAGTAGGTGCTCAGTGAGTCTCTTAAATAGATGGGGCTGGCAGAGCACAGGTGGAGACAGATGGGTATGTGGGCCATGTAACTGACTGGCTGTGGGGACACAGCTGGAGAGATGCCCAGTGTTGATGCAGGGCTGCCCCGGGCAGGGTGTGGGTGGGCACTGTGTGGGCACAGTGACTGACTGGCAAACTCTGTTCCTCAGGCCAGCAAAGCCCATCATGGTGCCAAGCAGTGACTCACAAAGGCTTGCTGCCAACTTCCGGCCCAAACTGGGAGCCAGGGTGCCCAGGTGGTGGACGGAGCCTCAGTGCAGGCCCTGGTGGGGTGCCCCACATTACCACTTTGTGCAGGCAGGAACTTGGGCTGCGGGTTACAGCCCTGTGCCAGTGGCAAGCAACCTCCCTCCGGCCTTCAGAACCACATAAATTTGCTGCTGCCTGCTGTGTCTCCCACAACCCAACGGAGATTCTTCTGTTTAATTTTGTGTTATCAGGCATACATACAGGAAGACCCCAGGTGCCAGGAGGCCAGCTGTGGCAAGGCCTGGTGTCCCCCCTCCAGAGTGCCCCGACCTGCCTACTGCACAGCCCGAGGGCAGCACAGTGCCCCAAGCAGGAGATAACAGCTGCCAGGACAAGTGGGCAGATGAGGCCCCTGACCTGGCGGGCACACTCGAGTGAAGAGCCAGAGGAGGTGACCAGCCGGAGCCCGGGAGGCAGGGACGCCACGTGCCCGACGCCTTAGAGTCGGCGCCGCTGAGCCGACTAGCTCCAGACAGTTGCCAAGGACTTCTCTAGGCTGAGCCAAGTCCCCAGGCATATCCCGGCCTCGCCCACGGCTGTTGGCCCAACAGAGGGGAGGCAGAAGCCAGGGCCAGCGAGGAGCTCACAGCAGCCAGGGTGGCGTGCATGTCTGAGACCAGCCCGAGATCCCTCTCCACAGCCGGGCCCTTCATGATCCTGTTCTGTAGAAAGGGAAACTGAGGCACAAGGCGGTCCCAGGAGGAGCACAAATTCACAGATGGGCAGGAATGGAAAGGCAGAGCTCAGTGGAGGGATGGCATGCTGCATACATGGGGGGCTGGTCTGTGGGGACAATGTGGTCCCTGGGGGCAGTGTGAGCCACAGGGGTCCAGGAACCAAGGGGTGGGGCAGGGCATGGGCTGGGGGCCCATGGAGCCATAAGCAGGCTTCCAGGATGTGGGTCTGACTTCTACCACCTCCATTAGCACTGACATTACCCCCACCTGAGAAGCAGCTGCATGGCTCAGAAAGCACCTCCAAGGCTACATGGCACAACTCCAGGGCACCACTCAGCAAGGCCACATAGCAGCCCCTCAGCCTGTGGGCACACAGAACATATTTGCAAAGACAGTAAGGAGAATGATACTTTGAAGTCGTTTAGTGTGCAACCTACACAACTGCGCATGGCTGCTGTTGGGGCCCTCTGAGTGCAATCTGATAGTACTGCAGAAGGACCTCACTTTCTACCATGCCTATCTGTGGCAGGAGCAGCTGAGCCCTTCCTCAGCTGGTGGCTTTCCAACAGTCCACGGTTTCTGCCTCACCTGTCTGGAGACTACAACCCAGGGTCACTGCAGCCTTCACAGAATGGGCAGGTGACGGCCTGGGGCTCCCGACAGATGTGACCCAGCCTCCCACAACTAAAAGTGACATCCTAGAGCTGCTGGGCTCCGGTCACACTGTTCACACAGCGAGTGCCTGGCCATGTACCCAGAGTCTGTCCTGGGGTGCTGTACCCAGACACAGCACACAGCAGCCTGGAGCTTGTGCACGTCCTCTGCCTACACTGCTATATCCCAGCTGTGGTTCAGATGCATCTGCCCCACACAGCTGCCCACGCCCACTCTGTGGGGACCAGGTCAGAGGTGGATGGCCATGCAGCTGCCCCCATGGAGCCCAGGCCAGGAGCAGGGCAGTGAGGGGCCGAGGCTGTGCACCCGATTGTGTGTGGCCTGGGTGCACGGCAGGTGAGTGTGTGGCATGTTTACCTAGGTGTGAGAATCCTAGGGCTGTCTCTGTGCACCACAACCATGTACCTGTGTGTGCACACCCCATGTACATGCATGACTCTGTATCTGAGTAGCTGTGTGTTAGTGTGACAGCGACAGCCTCACGTATGTGATGTGTGTAGGGTCTGTGCATGTCTGCATGTACCCGAGTGTGTGCAGGTCAGCATCTGTCTGTGCATCGGTGCATGTGACACCTGCCTCCTGTGCCTTCCTGTGCCCACTCCACTGCACAGCTGGCAGAGCACAGCTGGGCCCAGAGGCTGCGCCGCCACTGTCAGCTGAGAAGTGGCAGGTGTGTAATAAGCCATTTGTCACTGTCACATTTCTGAAGCACCTTGGGGGTCCTGATGCAGGCTGTGTTCCTGGAGGGAGTATGTGGAGCTGTCCCTAGGCCAAGCTCTGCCTGGAGGGCACAGCTGGCAGGCGTGGGGCAGGTCTGCCTGCGGGAGGGACATGCAGGACCCCTTATGACCCCAGCTCCCCAGACTCCCAGGTCACCCCACACCACTGCATAGGAGGGGGCAGTTCACAGCCTGACTTAGCCTGAGAACAGGGCCTCCCTGGCAGCCTGGTGACCACTGGTCAGGGACTCAGGAGGGCGAGCCATCCTGAGGTTTGAACAGGCCTCACTGGTGAAGGGAGCATTGCCTAAAACCTCCTGAACTGATGTGGGGATGCCGTGCCTCAAAGAAGATGGGCTATGAAAGGACAGGTGTCCACTGCATGCTCAAGTCTCACCACAGATGACTGAGAACCCTGCAGCCCCTGATCTGGGCCATGGACCAGCAGGAGAGACTCGGGAGTGCACGCCAGCTGTGGGCAGGGCAGTGGCACAGCTGGGGTTATTAGGGGAGCCTGCACCTGAGGGTGTGGGCAGAAAGCAGGCATGACAACGGTCAGGCCCCAGAGTGGCCTGCTTCCTCCGTGCAGCTGAGTGTCATGGCACATTCACTTTCTAAGCCCTGAGACGCCATGGGCCCACCCACCTGTGACCACATTTAGAAAAGTGGACAGACAGCGAGAGCAGGTGCGTGAGCCAGTGAACGTGCAGTCAAAGCCACACTGAATGCAGGGCACCCGAGACCAGGATCTCAAGGGAACCCCCGGAGACAGCAACGAAACCTGACAGAGTTAGGGAGATATGGCCGGAAAAACGCAAGGACTCAGCTCTGACCTCTCCACCCTGAGTTTGGTGGCTTGACCCTGGCCCTGTGGCCATACCCTGCAAGGATGTGTGCATACCTGTGCCAGGGAGATCTGGTCCATCGCCACCATGGCTCGGCTGGCTATGCACTGGCTGCGGCTCTGGCAGTGTCCTGGGTCCCCTAGGCAGGGCATCGGGCCCCGGCCGTGGCTCAGGCTCCTGGGCAGGAGGGGGGATGGTAGCTGATACTTCCAGAGAAGCGGAGGTGACCTGCAAGGACAGAAGTGGACATGTGAGGTGGGCCACACCTGGCCGAAGCTGCAGTGCCATACCATAGGAGGTCCCTGGTGAAGCCACTACACACTGGATGGCTACAGCTCCATCTTTGGCTGGCCACCTCTGGACCTCTCAAGGCACCAGGGCCCAGCTAGCATCCAGTGCCCTTGCCCAGAGAGTCACTAGGGCCTGGGTGGTCCTGTGCATCTTAGCAGCACTGAGAGCCAGAGAATGTCTCTCACCCAGTTCCCTGGCAGGTGGTATCTGGGGCCTCTAAGGACCAGTTGCCCTGGAATGAGGGCAAGGGCTGAGCAGTGTCCCTGGCACAGAAGTCAGCAGTGCCTCTGGGGAGCAGCCCGGCCATCCCTGCTAATGCACATGGCCAGGGATGTGCTCAGACCTCACATGGAGGGGTCAAGGTGAGCAGAGGCCATGTGACCCCTGGGGCCAGGCAGCCCAGGTCTCAGCACAACTGAGAAAGTAGAAAGACCCTGCTGGGCACTGACCCTAAGCAAACAGCCTTCAGTCCCCATTGAGGGGTCAGTGGCCAGCCCCCATGACCCGGGCCCACGCTGAGCACTGTCAACAGCACAGGGCAGCCATGTGCAGCTCACGGCACAGCCTGCAGTGTATCTCCAGATGTAAGCTCCATCCCCATGAAGATGCTACAGCCTGGCACCTGGCACCTTTCCCCTTGCATCTCATCCCTTCTGAAAACCTGGGGAGACTGAATTCAGGTAGCTGCAGGAAGTGGCTGCCGGGAGGCTATAAGCAGAGCCCTAACCGGGTTTGGGACTAGAACCCCATTCTAGCCATGGGGCCAGGCCTGGGGTGGTGACCATCTTCTTGGTGGTTATGAGTGGCAGGGTTGGCGCGGCTGTCAAAAGCCAGCTTATGTTGATCCAGTCTTTTTTTTTTAGAGATTAGTGCTATAAACCCAAGCCCTGCGTCGCCAAGTTCCTTGGGTGACCGCAGTCTCCGCCAGCCCCCAGGCAGAGATGCATAAATTCGCCGCTGTTTCTTGGAATACTTTAATTTATGGGAACCATATGGTGACATGGTCCAGACCACATCCCCGCAAATCCCACTGGCATGCCAGAGCTTAGGCTGGAGCCAGGAGAGGCCTGCTTGGTCAGCACGCGTCATCCTCCCCTTCTTCGTCCCCTCGTCCATCCCTTCTCCCCAGGCCCAGCTGGGCCTGTCAGCACAGCAGGCTCGGGAGCTCCTTACGGAGGAGTCCCAGCCCCAGGGCTCAGCTTCTGCACAGCTTGCAGAGTCACTGGGGGGAAATTCTGCCCAGCCCAGAGACCCGGGGGCCCGAGAGGGCTGGGGGCCAGCTGCAGGGGCAGGTGGGGGCTGCGCCACACCACCTGAGACCTCTGTGACCTCCTTCCCTTCCTCGAGCTGAGACCAGGTCTCGTGGGAAGGCAGCCGGGGGACCCCTCTCAGGGTGGGATGGCGCCTGGGAGTCGGGATGTGAGGACAGGAGGTGATGGTGAGCAAGTACAGTCCTGGCGAACCAGTGCAGAGGGCAGGAGCCCCCCGCCTCGGCAATCCAGACGCACTTCCCGGCAGACATGGAATTAGATGGGCCTTCAGGGGACTAGGGCTGGAAAGAGCAGGCACAGGAGGCGCAACACTCAGGTGCACGGCCCAGCTGAGCAGGATGCGGCCACAGGACCCCTGACAACTCTGTCCACAGATGCGAAAGCCTGCTGTGTGGCCGGTCTCCTGCTACACAAGGTGCAGTACACTCAATGCTTCAGCTTTTCAAAGAAAATGCATTCCAGTAAAAGCCACATTGCACAAATCCTCCCAAGAACCTGCCTCTCACTTCACCTGTATCTCAGTGTCCTCCTACCCTCCGCGGCAGCTCTGGAATCCCCTCTCCTGAGTGTCTTTCTTTGGCTGCCCTGTTGCGGCTGCCTTGGTGTCCTGAGTAAATTCAGGACGGTCACCTTGGATGGTCATTTTGATTCTGGGAAGACCCAGAAGTTGCACAGGACTAGACCCGGTGAGGAAGGTGGATGAGGACGCACAGTGACATTCTTACCAGGCTGTCTTTTTGTTGGATAGCGCTTGGCACCAGAAATTGCCATATTTTTGATCGCACCTCAAAAGCCACTCAGGATGCTGGGTTGTGTGTGTGGAGGGAGGGGAAGGGTTGTAGGGGGAGTTATGGCAGTATTTCCCTGTAATAGGTTTTATTTACCGCTGGCTGTAAACTATAATGACCCTGTCATGACCAGGAAGACTGGGGCCGCCTCAGAGTTCAGCAAGCATGGGAATGCTGTCCCTGCAGGGAAGGAAGACAAGCTGCCAGAGTCATCACTGGCTGAGGGACTAGAAGGGACAGTGAGGGGCACACACTGGAGGGGGAGCCCCATCTTGCCAGGTCTGACTTGCAAGAAGTGGCATGGACTGAGTGCAGCACAGCAGGGACACTTGCAGCTTACGCAGGCCTGGGCTTCATCCTCCCCATCGCGAACACTAGCAAAAAACTCAGCAGCCTGGTGCTCACAGTAAAAGGTGCCCCCTTCTCAATTGTGGAGAGTTACCAATTATAGAAAGAAAAATATTCTGCCAGGTGTTATGCATGCACCTATAATCCCAGCTACTAGAGAGGCTGAGGCAGGAGGACTGCAGGTGGGAGGCCAGTGGTAAGCAAAAATATAAGGGCTGGGTGTAGCTCAGCAACAGAGCATTTGCCTAGTGTTGTAAGGCCCTGGGTTCTGGTCCTGGTACTAAGGGGACAAAAAGAAGAGAGAGAAAAAGAGCTCAAATGCAGCTACTGGGCACCCAGGGAGACCCAGGACCAAGAGAGCAGCTGTGTGATTGCTGGTATGGGCTGCCACAAGCTGCCAGTGGGCACCTTGCCAACCTTGATGCTCTAGGACGACACCCAGCCTAGGTACAAGCATCCTCAACACCGCTGTCTGCTGAGTCACATGTGCCTGAGACAGATCAGGCACCATCTGGCCAGCTGGCCAGGAGTGAAGGGTGTCATACAGGAGCCTGTGGTAGGGGCAGAGGGGCCCATAGGTGCTTCCTAAGCACCATGCTTTCAGTGGGCACCGAGGCAGAGACAGTAGAGGCCCATTTCCGTCCGTGGCCAGATTCACAGCAGCTCCTGATAATAAGCAGGCCTTGAGCCAAGCGGGCAACTGTGCCTGTTCTGCTGGCACAGAAGCTGCAGTTGTACCTGACCCTGGGACATCACTGCCCCTCACCCCTTCTGGGGCCCTGGTGGTCAGTGCTATTCACAGTGCTTTGTGGAGCATGAGCAGGCCTGGCTATGTGTGGGCACTTCATCAGCAAGCAGAGAACAAAGGGTGACATTCCAAGGCTCTTCAAAAGAGAGGATGTACAGCCACTTCAGAAGACCCTGCACTGCATCCCATCAGGAAAACCTGACTCTGGGGAGATTTGGGTGGCTAGGGGAAACACACACATGTGCGTGTATGTGTGCACATGTACACTGTCAGGACCATGGTTAAAGCTTAGCCCCATGCAGTTGTAGGTGGAGCTTTTTAGAGGTGGCTGGATCTAGGGTGTGTGACACTGGGACCAAGGATGTGGTCTGGGTTTGACTCATGAATTAAGGGTGGTGTCAGTGCTGCCTGCCCTAACAGTGCGCAGGCTGGATAGGACAAAGGAGACAGAAAGAGGGTTGCTGGGTGTCACTTGCTGCTTGTCATTTCTTTGTTTTGCTGCTTCCTGCCTTCTGCCCACCAAGAACTGTTTCTCCTCTGTAATGCCCCTCTGCCATGTGCCACCTTGCCTTGCAGCCAGCCGGCTATAAACTTAAAGCTCTGCAAACTGTGAGCCAAATACATTTTTCTTCCTTTAACCCTGCATGTACGGTATTTTGTCTCAGCAATAAGAAAAGTAACTAATATAACCATATTCTGTTTCTTTAATTTTTACTAGTCCTTGAGGTCCCCAAGTCTGGAAACTACTGGTCTACTTTTTAAATTCTATCATTTCACTTTCTATCCAATTAATTCATTTATGCTGTTGCTTCTTTGGTGGTGTTGGCTCCAACCCAAGCGAGCCCAGCCATTTCTGCTGTGCCTGTCAGTGACTTCTGAGGCAGGGGCAGAGCCAGGCAATTGGTACACAGCCCAGTCCAGGTCACTGTCTCCCCTAGAACCAGAGGTCAGAGCCCTGTCTGTCCCCTTGTTCCCCACCTGCCTGCACGGTTTTGCCTATTTGGGGCTCTTGGTGTTCACAGCATGGGCTGAAAGGTAGCCTCCTGTGCTTCCTTCAGGCCTGCGCATGACTCAGCAGAACCATGTCTCATGACAACACACCTCTGCCTGAGGAAGCCCAGCGGCCCCAGATGCCCCAATTCTCCCCGCCAAGAGCCTTTTGGGCAGGGTCCGACACCACCCCCAGAGCCTGCACCTTCATCCTGGTGCCTGGTTGGACACTGTCTCTTGCTTGTCCTGCTCTGGGTCCTGCGTGCTGTCCCTAGCCAGTGGACCTCGGCAGAGTGACCACGCTTCTCTCTTCCCGTTTCCCTGCTGCAACATGGGAGTGACTGGCTCAGTGTCACCTCTCCACAAGCAGGCTGGGGACGAGTACTCAAGAGGGTGCAGGGAGGGGAGAGGCAGGTTGGGCCTCATGGCCTTGGCCACATGTGGGGCTGCCAAGTGCCCCACAGAGCTGGCCCTGGCATCCTCCTTCCAGGGCTGCCAGCTACTCTCCAGACTGGAGGCCCCGAGCCTGGGGGGCAGGAGCTCCAAGGCTGCAGTGTGGGCCACACTGTAGGGTGGCTCTGCCAGGAAGCTGGGCCTGTGGTCCTGAGCACCTGACCTAGGCACTAGCAGGGCCAGCTGGTCTGCCCTCAGCACCTGCTTCTGATGATGACCAGCAACACACGCCAAGGATCACTGAGCACACCGAGTGCCAGGGAATGAATGGCCAGGCCCTGCCACCAGCAGTTCATGTGGTCATACTAACATCTCACTTATGCCTTCTCTAGAGAAGAGGAAACAGGCACAGAGATGCCACATCAGCGGCTGAAGGTCACTCAGCTGGCCAAGGTCAGAGTGAGGAATCTAGGTCACTGTGCAATGCCTGCTAGCTGCCAGCCCCCAAAGCACAGCCGGCACACAGTAGGTGCTCACTCAAGGCTGCAGGGTCCCAGTCCCCTGCTCAGAGCCATGGCAGCCATCACCTGGCTGCAGGGGATGGCGGTGTTGGCTGCAGCTGAGTGATCCCCAGGACAAAGCTGGGACAAGGAGACACCTGCCAGCTACTGGGGAGTCAGGCGCCAGGGGCAGGGACGGGCCAGGAAGGAAGCCAGCGTGGCAGCAAGGACTGTCCGCCTCCCTGCTCCTCTGCCTCCTGCTGAGCCCAGGGGTGCCCTGGCTGCCTGGGACATGCAGCTGCCAGTGGGGGAGAAAAGAGGACATGCGGATGGATCCCCACTCATCAGTGGCTGTACCTACAGCCTGTGTCCTACGCTGACATTTTGTGATCTGCCATCAGTTTGAGACAGCGCACCAGACTCCAAAGGCCAGAGATTCACAGTCTGTGAAGCCCCTGTGGCCCCATAATGGAAAGCAGAGGATTCCAAGGACAGCAACAAGGAGGGGGCCAGCCTCAGGTGATGGGGCCAACAACTGCCAAACACGGGGTCCCCAGTAAGCAGCCCACAAAGGGTTATGCCATGCGCAGCGTGGCCGGGTGTAATTGGAAAGTTATTAGATATGGAATACACACAGCACCCAGCAAACGAGTAATCAGAGACTAATTAAGCACACGGCACACAGCCGATCGCAAGGGAGGCTGGTGGCTGCCACATCTGTGACAGCAATTAGGGGCACTCCGGCTGCGGCACTACAGGCGGGGGGAGTGCAGCTGAGGGTATGGTCCCTGCCACTCAAGGGCTGTGGCTGGGTGGCACTGGATGCCTGGTCCCACAGGCAGCAGAAGCCCGGGTAGACACAGGCCCTGGACAGTCAGATGACTGTCCCCACTTCATGCTTGGCAACCAGTGGGCTGTGCACCAAAGCAGGGCTGAGCTGTGCAGCGCTCTGTGGCAAGGCCAGCACCCGGCTTTCTAGATGCTTCCTGCTGTCATGGGTACCCCAGCCAGGGAAGGACAGAGTGGCTTTTTTAATTTCTTTGGTACCAGGGATCAAACTCAGGATCTTATGCTTGTAAGGCAGGTATAGTGACACTACATCCCCAGGCCAGGGACAATGTTTCTGAAAGGCAGGAGCTGAGGAAAGGAAGAGGTGCCCAACATCCCATCACCCCGTCCCCTCCTGAGGGGCATACTGCTCCTCTCCAGCCTTGACAGGAAAGATCTTTCATGTCTCTGGGGACAGCTTATCTCTGCCTGGTCCAGCTACCTCCCGAGTTGCCATAGGACCTTCTGAGCTCCTTTACCACATCCCCTCCAGTGTGATACCTGAAACCCATGTGCCTGGCCCAGCCCTGCTCTTCATCCACCCATCCAGCTGTCTGTCTACTCATTCACCTTCCCACCTATCCACCTGTCTATCCACCCACCCACTTGTCTAGCCACCCTACCTGACTATCTGTCCACTTATACATCCACTCATTCACTTGTCTGTCCATCTATCCACCTGTGTACTCACCCACCCTCCCATCTGTCCACTTGTCCATCCACCCATCTACATGTCTGTCCACCCATTCACCTACCAATTCACTCACCCATCCATCTGTCCACTTGTCCAACTGTTCTCCTGTCTGCTCACTCGTCTGTTTGTCTACCATCCATCCTTCAGTCTTCCTAATCATCCATCCACCCAATAAATACTTACTGGGCACCTACTGTGTACAGGCACCATGGCTGGATACATAGCTGCAAATAAAACAGCTAAAAATCCCTCGCCTTAGTTGGGGACAGTGGCACATGTCAACCTCAGCATTTGAGAGGCCAAGGCAGGAGGATCACAAAAGTCAAGGCCAGCCTGGGCAACACAGCAACCCCTGTCTCAAGATTCAAAAATGCTGAAAAGGGCCGGGGATGTAGCTCAGTGAAGGAAAATTCCTGGGTTGTTCTCAGTACTGCTGAAAATGAAAGAGTCACAGCGCTTCCAGAGCTGACTGTGGGGGCACAGCAGAGGCTTTCTCATCGGAAGATAGGTGTGTGCAGCACCCTTGGCTGGTTGGGAAGAAGAAACCTGTGCCCAGGGCTGGAGAAGGCAGAGGAAGGTAACTGACCTCAGGGGCACCCAGGACAGGGCCTGGCCCACACGAGGACTTTTCTGAGCCAACTAAGACATGATCAGATTTGGGTGTTTTGCCTTTTAGAATTTAAATGTGTGTGGTGGCATCAGATCTCCAGCCTGTGTGCCCTTGGGATGGACGGAGTGTACAGGACTTCACAGGACAGCTTGCCCACTGGACTCAGACCTCACAGCAGGGCTCCTGTTCCTGTGTGTGCATGTACATGTATGCACACATGTGTGGGTATGCCCATGCATGTGCACCCAAGTGCATATGCATATACACGTGTGTACATGTGTGTTCATGTGTGAGGCTTTGGGCAGTCGCATCACCTGTGCAGGCTTCAGATCCCTTTAGCCAAGTGCAGAACCAGCTGGCAGCCAGTACCTCAGCCACTGCGCAACCCTGACTACTCCCTGGGTCCCGCCCTCACTGCCGGCTCTGTGTAAATGGTGTCCCCAGGAAGGACCCTCTGGGGCTGGAGTCCTGTGCACAGCGACCCCAGCTTCTGAGTGGTGGTGGTGCATGCCCTTCCCTGCTGAGCGGGCTCTGGGGCAGACACCACCTTTGGCACTGCAGACTGGAAATTCCCCAGAGGGGCAGCTGCTCACCAGGACCCCACTTCTTTCCACCCCTGATTGTAAATGACACTCATCCACGAGTCTCCCCATCTGTATGTGCCCCGCCTCTGACTCTAGGAGGGAGCCCAAACGGAGCAGGCAGCAGCCGGTGGCTGCTCGCTCCCACTGACACAGCTCAGAGACACTAAGTGACCTACTGCATGTCACACAGCCAGAGATGGTGGAGACCTGGGACTGTGCAGAAACCAAGGCCTGGTCACAGGTGCCAGGGGCCCGGGGACTCACCCAGCAGGGCCCTACATCCAGAGGGGCTGGGCCGCAGTGGGCTGACCCGCTGTGATAGCTGCGATTCATCAAGCGCTGACAGCGAATTAGCTGAGCGATCACGAGACCATTAATTTTTCTCCCAGCCTTGCCAGGGTATCACAGTGAAAGATGGCAGCTTAACCACAGGGAAATTCTTCAGGGTGACAAAAATAAAAATAGCTCTAATTGAAGTTGACGGAAATTACACCCTTTAAGAGCACCCGTCGGAGGTACTGGCTCTGATGTGAATTAACGCTGGGCAGGGCCTCTGTCATAGGCTGATGGCACCACACACTTTCCAGCCTCACGTCTGCTCAATGGCTGGGTGGCACCAGGGCACAGGGAGGTGGCAGCACAGGCTGAGAACAGGCACAGTGCTGACCGGAACTGGAGCCTTCCCGAGGGGCAATGGGGCTGAGGACGCCAAGGCTGTTACAGGCCACACCAGTGTTGGGGGCCACTATGGGAGCTGTGCCCATCACCCTGCATCAGGAGCACAGTTTGGGGGCTTCGGTGGGATAGTGAGTCTTGCTGTGCAATCCAGGCTGGCCTCAAACTCACAGTGATCCTCCTGCCTCAGTCTCCCAAGTGCTAGGATTACAGGTGTGCACCACCACACCCAACTCTAGTTTTATCTATCCTAACTGTAACAATTATTGTTATTTTTATTTTTTTAGTTTTTGGCAGTACCAGGGGTCAAACTCAGGCCCTTGTGCGTCCGAGGTTGGCGCAGTACCACTTAAGCTAAATCCCCAGCCCTATTGTTATTTTTATTTAAGAGTCAAAGTCTGACCATGATGATGATGATGATGATGATGAGAATGATGCGAATGATGATTACTATCCTGCCGATGCTGGCTGGTCCCAAGATACCTGGACTCAAGCGATCTTCCTTCCTCAGCCTCCTGAGCCACTGGGACCACAGGCACACACCACCAGCCAGGGCACAGATGCCCCATGTGACCCACCTAGCACTGCCTGATGCCCACACCAACTCAGCCTCCTATGCAGGGGGAGCCTCACCAGCGCCGCTAGTCTCGGGCAGCCCAGCACTGCACATCTACCGGTGGTTTGCTCCGGCTACAGGACTGTGAGGCCATGGGGAGCTTGCTCAGTCTCAGGCCCAGCTTCCTCAGCTGTGCACAGCTGTGAAGATGGTCCTACTGCATAGGGGAGAGTGACAGCACTATGACCCAGAGACCACACAGGGACAGAGGATGACAGACACCAACACTGAGGGGAAACAAGCCCAACTCATCCAAAGCAGGACCTGCACTCTCTCCGCGAGGGCCTCGGGGTGACAGAAGCAGGTCACACAGCTGAGCTGCCTTCTGCAAAGTGTGGCAGAGAGGCTGGTCCTAGGGGAGTCTGCCTGGGGCCAGTGAGGCCAGCATGATGCCCTAAGTGCCTGGACTCATATGGGCAGGCACAAGATCCGAGGTTTGCAGATGCTGAGCTTGGCTGAAACCTGTGATCGTCTGGACTCTGCAGAGATCATAGGACTGACTCCCGCCCTGAAGCCATGAGTTCCTCCCATGGCACGGCCTGAATCACAGGACCCAGGTGACAGTGGAGAGGTTTGGTCTACACGCCGACCTCCTGCCCGAGAGTGGCCAGAGTGGCCCCGTGTGCGTGCTGTCTGCCCTGAAGCACTTCCTTTACCTCCTGCTCTTCCTGTCCTCACTGGGGACCAGGAAGACCCCATTGGAGCTGTGCTCCCCATTAGTTTCTCCCACTTTCACATGAAGCTTTTTTTTTTTTTTTTTTTTTTTAACAAATCTGGGACTTAGTTCCAACTTCCATTATCACTGAAGCAAGGACCCACAAGCAGGACACAGCAATAGGACTCAGCCCACACCCTTGTCCCCAGGGCCGGCATCACAGGACCTTGTCGACTTTGCTTCTCCTATTGGCAATCCCTGGCAATATTTATTTACATCATTTAGATTACTGATACATTAAAATTCGTAGGGTATGGTCAAATGCTCCCCATGTGCCCTCCCAGGCCTTCTAGACACAGTGGTGAGGCAGGCTCCGTACCCCTTTGGTGCAGGAGGACACTGAGGCAGAGGCTGTGGTCCTGCCCAGGCTGGGGCACTCCAGTAAAATGGCCCAGAACAAAATCCTAAGGTCAGGAGGGCACTGGGGGCCCAGCCTGGAACACGTGTGAAGTTTAGGGGTGCAGGTCCCAGAGCTGAGCCCCACAGCACAGGGCTTGGACTGAGAGGGGCAGGCGGCTGACACAGGTGGGGCTGTCTGGGCCACCTCACTAGCACCATCCCTGATCTTCAGTCTGACCCTAGTGGATTTGGATCATAGGAGCAAGAGCCCCAGCCACCTAGGGAGGCCAGGCAGTGACAGGAAGGAGGGGACAGGATGCCGAGGGTCTCTATGATTCCAGGCTCAGCCCAGGAACACCCCGAATTCCACATGCCCACTCTTCTCCCACCCTGGCCATGTGAACCTGGGGTGGCTGATACTAGATGTGTGGTCTCTTAGCTTTAACTTGCCCCCAGGGCACAGGGACACTGGTGTGTATGCCCCGGCCCATCTTCTGAGGGATGCTCGCATGAAAGGACCTGCCCCAGATTCAGACCAGTGGGCAGCGTGACGTGGGATCCAGGCTGGGCGTTTATGGTGGGAGGCCGTGTGGCACGGGAACAGTGACAGGCCCTCGCACTGTCCCACCCCAGTCCCTGCGAGGGTAGACCTGGGTGTGCACCTATGTGCATGAGCCCCCACATGTGTGAGCAGAGCTTGTCTCCCCACACACATGTGCCTATGTGAGCCATGTACATGAGCATGAGTGTGTGCCCTGGGGTGGTATGGGCCTTGCATGCACACACAGTTCTCACATACCTGTGCACACAGGATTTTTCTCAGTCAGTCCTCTTGGCTACAGGGTGAGGCCAGGCACAGCCCCATGGCAGTACCAGCTTGGGAAGGGCAGGGGACATGAAGAGGTGGGCAGAGAGATCCCTGATGT
Organism: Thryonomys swinderianus; assembly: GCA_004025085.1. Lineage (NCBI taxonomy): Eukaryota > Metazoa > Chordata > Mammalia > Rodentia > Thryonomyidae > Thryonomys > Thryonomys swinderianus. The sequence goes on from PVIC010000037.1 coordinate 136,750, forward strand.
GCACCATGGTCCCTGGGTACTCAGCATGAGGTGCCCCAGGAAGCCCAACCACAGGACATACAGGACCTTGTGCAGGGTGGGTGGGAGCCAGACTACAGCAAACCCCTGAGAAGTGTCATGCTATCTCTGACCCTCCTGCTGCTGGTGCAAATGAGTGCTCAGCAGTCAGAGCACACTCACACAGCAGTCAGAGTACACACAGGCCCTGCTGCTCGCTGGGTAGCCATGCTAGGGAAGGGGAGCGGAAGGAAAGAGGAAGGGGGAGGGAAAAGGGGGAGGGGAGAGGAGGGGGAGGGCTGCCAGGGAGGAGCTTCAGGCTTCCTCTCTTACTAACCGAGTACCTCAGCCTCAGAGCCCACAGACACACTGCAGGTCACGGTGTGACCTCACACAACACGCCCCCAGCCTTTGCCACCCACCAGGAGGGACACCACGGTCTCACTTTACAGGGTGCTAGAGGATGCCTGAGTTCAGCCTAAGCAGAGTGGCTCCTGGGAAGGTCAAGGGGGCAGGTTCTGTAAACACACTGTCCCCATCACAGTCCTGGAGTTAGGGAGAGAAGGGCACCTGAGCCCTCCTCTGTGCCAGCCCCAGCTAGCCGTGTGAGCCAGTCAGCCCCCGGGCCTTACTTCAGTGTCCATCTAGACAGGAGCCCCATGCGGTCCTGGGTGCCTTAGAGTGAGTAGAACAGCAGGAGGCCATGGAGTGACAGAAGGGACTGTCCCACCCATCAAGGCAGAGGCTCTGGATGCAGAGCAGCCGTAGAGGGACACAGCCCTGGCACAATGGGCCCTCTGAAGACCACGGGCCTGCACCTTCTGCTTCCATGTGCCCACTCACTGGGAGGGGGCATTTCTCCACTTTCAGGAGCACCTCAAGCCCAGAGAGGTTAGGCATCTGGCCTAGGGCCACACAGCAAGGTTTGAGCTCTCTCCACTCCCAGCTGGGTGGTTTGCATTAAATTCTGCCCACAGCCAGGCTTTGAAATGTCAGCCACCCACAGCTGCAGCGCCTGCCTGAGGCACCCAGGCCAGACTAGAACAATTCCCACCCACTGGCCAATTCTGGAAACTGCTGGCCAGGCTGGGAGGGCAGGAAGAGGGAAGGGGTTGGGGAGGATCTGGCCCCAGGCCTCTTGGTTGCAGCCTGCCCCTGATATTTGCTAAGAGGGAATTGGGAAGTTTTTTTCACTTCGATTTTTGAGACAGGCTCTCACTGTATGTCCCAGGCTGATCTTGAGTTTGTAGTGATCCTCCTGCCTCAGCCTCTAGACCATGAAACTTGGGACCTTAAACTTATGAGGCAGACATGTATTCACTGAACTAAATCCCCAGCCCTAGGAAGTATTTTAAACACACAAAAGATAACAGTGTCAGATAAAGAACAAGTGCCTTGGTGGCCGTCTCCCGCCCACCACCCTCCACACCCAGAAGGGATAGGAATGCAGGGCTGGCCAGGCCCGGATTGCGATGCCCAGCGACACAGACTCAGATGCTTGTCCTGTCACAACAGTGGTGTCAGCGGGCCTCGAGTGGCCACGCTGGGGGAAGCCGGCCCCGGCCTCCCCACGTCCATCCCTCCAGCCTCTGGGGTCGGTCACAGAGCATTCCACCCCTCTGCTATATTGCCCATGCCCTCTTAAGCCATCCTCTGTCACATCACAGGGACAAGCTGGGCCTTGCCCCATGCCCAGCCCAGTCTCAGCCCCGCAACATGGTCAGTCTGTGTGGATCGGAACATGGACACCCCTGGTGGTCAGCATAGCTCAGTGTGGCCTTCCTCTTCACTATCATGAGGAGGGGTGACTCTGCTTGTCCCCACCTGCCACGTCCGCTGATCGCCCCCCGCAGCCACCCCCCTCCACTCGAGCCTCCTTCCCTCCTCCCCTCCTCCCTCAGCCCCAAGTTATGGTTTTAATGAGTTCCTTGCCCTCTAATTAGCAGGCGAGGCTTTGGAAGGAAGCGCCTGGTGTTTACCTTGCTGGAGCCTTTAATAACTGCGCCAGGCGCTGGCGGCCCCGCCTAATCCCCAGGACGGCTGCGCTTAATGAGCCCTGGCACCAGGGCCTTCTGCTGCCCTCTCCAGGTGCCCCAGGCTCTATACCACCGCTCGTGGAAGCCCCGATGTCAGCCCTGCTAACCCTGACTCTGACCCTGGAGCCCAGGGCTGTGCCTAAGCAGCTGACACTGCAACCTGAGGTCATCCTGCATTGCCCCAGGGAGCAGTCCCAGCTTCTGGCAGCCACTGGGTCAGCCAGCCCCCTGCTGGCGCCCGGAGGGAGGGAGGGTGGGAAGGAGGGAGAGAAGGCGGTTCTGAGCTCCCCTCCCCCAGCCGGGAAGACAAGGGCAGAGGGTAGAGGGCAGAGGGCAGAGTTCAAGTGTCAAGCCCAGAGAGCCCAGGTCTCTAGGGGACAGGACCCAAAGGCTGTGATTTCTCCAGAAGAGGAGGCAGGGCAGCAGGGACAGCAGCAGGGCCAGTTGGCCCATCAGTGACCCACTGGAGCCCAGGGCTGGGCTATCCCCACCCTGCCATGGATTCAACAGCCACCTGAGAGGCAGGGCCCCAGGGCCCAGAAAGGAAACAACATGGGAGGAAGAACATTCTAGAACCTGGAGTTTTTTCTTTGCCTCTTAAATAAACGGCTGGCTTTGGCTCCAGGCGACTGGGGATGTGCAGGCCCCGCCCACTCCATTTGTGCACATTGAACGCTGCAGTGGCTGGGCTTGAAAGGCGAGTGCCTGGGTGGAGAGGCCTACAGCTTCCTTTGTCAGTCAGGACGGGGCGGGGCGGGCTCCTCCACCCCTGCTGGGCCTTTATCTGGTGACTAAGGCTCTTCCTGCAGCAGCCTGGGAGGGTGGTTGCCAGCTGCCTGTCCTTGGGTTTGCACCAGCCACCTCTCCAGCCCCGCCTTCCCTGCCTAGACAGGAGCTGGGTCCCAGGGCTCTGTGTCCCACATTCGGCCCAGCCTGGCATCACCCACACCACAGTGCACCCAGGCATAGTCTGTGTGATCTCAGAGACCTGGCCCATGTCTCAGTCCTTGGTCTCAGGGCCCAGGTGTCCATGGACACAGCCCTGTGGAGAAGACTTGGCCCTGGGACTGCACCTGCCAGGGCCAGCTGTCCAGTGGTCCCCTTGTGGTCAGCTGTGCATTGTAGGGCTGAGGGGCACTGCTCCACTCACTGCATTCTGTAGAGATGGGGTCGCTGGTACTTGCCAGTCTGACAAAACCCACTCTGGCTGAGAGCTATGCCAGGCATGGGTACTTTCCCCTCACAGTGACGGCAAAACAAAGGCACCACAGAAATGTCAGGTGACTCATGTGATGTCACACAACCAGAGAGGGGCAGAACAGGTCCAAACCAGGCCAGGGCTCTGGAGGATTCGCTCTCAACCCTCGAGAATGTGCCAGGCCCATCTCCTGAGCCAGCCTGCAGCCCCTTTCTGGGGGACAGACCGCCTAACATGGCATGTTCTGCACAAACCATCAGGACATTCGCTACCCCTGTTAAATTTCCCGTGTAAACAGTGTTCACAGCTGACCTGGCAGCACCTTTCTCCAATCACAGCACTCCATTTTTGATGGAAACAGTACCCAACACTGTGAGAACTTGGGGAACAATGATGAGCCCTGAGGCCACACATGACGTGGGACAGAAGGACCGCTGTGCAACCCAGGTCGCAGCACACCGTCTGCCTTCCACCAAGCTGAACTATGACAAGTGTGCTCCCCAGTGTCCTCAAGATGTTTCCATCACCAGGAACGAGACCCCGTCCCCAGAAGCACTCACTCTGCCCCCAACATGTACTGTTGCAAGCCCTGACCTGCCAGACACTTTCTGCAGAACGAGGCGGGTGCCTGGTGGCTTTCCTGGCCTGGCTCTGTTTTTAAGGTTTGTCCTCTGTCGCACTCTATGGATGTCACCTTTGGTGCCTTCTCTCCCTGGCTAATGGGCTGATGTAAACATCTGTGAATGGCTGTGCACATGGGTCTGAGTGACCATCTCACCAGGAGTGACCACTGGGTTTGTCTGTTTTGAATCACCACAGGCTGCATTGTCACACGGGGGCCCCACTGTGCCACCCCTCTGCCCCTGCATCCAGCTGGCACTACCAGTTGTCCCGTATCCAGTCAGCCCTGGGGAGTGGCTGGTGACACCCAGCACGGGTAGATTTTACCCTGATCACAAAGCGAGTGGTCAGAGAGCTCTCAGTAGAAGCCTCAGGCTTGCAGGCTCAGGGGCTGTGCAGCTCTTGGCGTGGGGAGCGCCTCTCTGTGTAATTCATAGAACAAGGACAGGCAGCCATGTCTCTCCCTGGGCCACTGCCCTCACTAGGAATCAGCAAGGGGCTGGTCACAGACCTCACAACTGGGACCCCCACTGTGGCTCTATCTATCTCACCGTCCCCTCGAAATGTTTCTCCTGATGTAAAAAGAAGACGGCAACCTGTCTGACAAGGCATCAGGAGGATAGGGTTGACTTCCCCACAGGACTGCAAAGCTCTGCCCCATCCCCACAGCTCCACAGTGCCAGCTGTTGGCAAAACCAGACAGAAAAACCCCCGGGGCACTAAGTGCTGACACCATGTCCAATGGGGTGTATGTTTCCAAGCAGGTTTCACTCTGGGGGGGCTGTGAAGGCCGCCAAGTGCTATCCGATGTAGACAGGCTCCAGGTCAGCGGGTCAGCAGAGGACGGGCTTCCAAGAAAAGGCATCACATGACCTGTGCTGGCCCTGGGCAAGTGGTGCCTTTGAACTGGCTGGTGCTCTCTCAGGGAGCCTTCCTACCCTGGTTTGGTGACCCATGAGCTGGGGGCGCTGCACCTGGGCACTTTCTATGAGTGCCCAAGGCCAGCTTGGGCCTCAGTGGACAAGTCCTGGCATTCGGAATGGAAGCTGGCCTGGTCCATGCCCTGCAGCCTAGGTCCTGGGGCAGGACAAGGGTAGAGCAGCAGCAGCAGCTGCCTCCCATTTACATAAAACAAAGACCACTTCGGAAAACCCAAACGGCTCAGCCAGAAGAGGCTGCACAGCTGGTCACAGTGTCCCACCCTCTCCTCCCATCCAGGACTCCAAGGTCCCTCTGCAACCAGACTACGTTGCGACTCAGGAAGCCCACAGCCTGCAACCCGAGCTGTGAGCAGGTGTCGGGCTGCACACCGACCTCATCTAATGCCTATTGTGTCGGGAGCTGTTCTAGGAGCTGGGACAAAAGAGGAGGGGGCCTCACGCCTCCAGATACCTCCAGGCAACAGATGAAAAATCCATACTTAACAAGTGGAGGATGAAGAGCGTGAAGGAGACCAGAGTGGGGAGGATCTTCCAAGACAGTCATTTGTGGGCCTTCCCCAGGACATGAGGAAGAGGCTTCAGGTGCCATCCAAGCGAGGACAACAGGTGCAAAGGCCCCTGGGCAGAGTGTGGGCACCCAAGGGAGGCAGGAGCCAACTGAAGGGTCTGATCACAGCTGGGTGGAAAAGTGTACCCTGGAGTCATACTCCCAGGACTCCAGAAGGGAAGAGGTCTTTACAAAGTTGGCTAAGAAAAGGCCATGGCACGTGGGCTTGGAGTCCAGAGTGTCTTCCCCAAGAGCCCCTGGGACTCTGAAGAGGCCGGCAGCAGACAGTTAAAACCAGGAGTGACACAGCCACAAGTCAGGCAGCCCCGGGAAACCCAGTCTCCTGCTGTGACTGGCACAGTGTTGCAGTGGCTCCAGAAACTCGGCACCAAGGAGGACCTGGGCTCCCTCTGGGTGGCATGCATACCCTGAGGACTTGGAGCAGGCCAGAGGCAGTATGGACACAGTGAGCCCTACGTTTTTGAATAGTCATCACATCCAGTCACCTCACTCAGGGAGTTCTGGAATTTGCCAGGCATGTAAGAGCTGCTGCTGCCCTGGAGAGGCCGATGCACGGTGTCCAGGGGCAAGAAGGGCATGCTGGGGCCTGGGACTTTGAATGAGCACCCACCAAAGGAGAGGACCACCAGGCTCTGGGGTGAATCTGCCTCACCTTCCTGTGGCCATATTTAAAGCTTCCAGACATCTGTCCCCACAACAGTTGGAGTCAGTCATTACCCACCTGGGAACCTGTAATTCCCTCGTCAAGAGACACGCCTCATAGTGGGAAGGAGCCCGTGGGCAGCACAGCCTCTGCAGCTCAGAGTGCAAGGTGGGGCATCCCTGCGACACCACCAGCAATAACTGAACACCATGTATTTGCAACAGACAGCACGTGACTGGGGAGAAACCCGCCAGGAGCCATCTCCCCAGGGCTGCGGAGAGAGCTGGGACATCCAAGAGCACAAGAAGAACTCTGCCCCACGTGCGGCCTCAGGTTGCTCATCTGTGGAGTGGGTGTGGGGCAGCCACCAGGACTCATGTGGTGAGCACAGGGGATCCTGGAGAAGGCAAGTCCTTCTACAGGGCGGCCCCTCCCACCTCACAGGCCCACACTGAGAGTAAGGAGGAGGCAAGACAGTGGAGGCACCGACTCCCACTTGCTGATACAGCCAACCATTCCCTGCCACCACACTGTGACATCACCTGGCCTGGCAGCTCAAGGTCACAGTGCCTGAGCACTGGTGATCTTGGGTCCCTTTGAACCTGGCACAGGTATGGAGGGATAATTGGGAACTGAGTGTACTTTGGTGGCTACAATAGTCCATCCCAGGGGATGGGTACAGTGGTCCTGCCATCTCAAACCCTGGTGACACAACAGGGCCCACTGGCCTCTCTTCTCAGGCCACAAGTAACTTGTTACCCCATTTTAGAGATGAGCAGACCGAGGCACAAAGCAGGAGGGGACTTGATCCCTGTGGCAAATCTCCAGAGGGAGGTGCAAGGTCTGAGGGGAGGCCTCAGGTATCACTGGCCAGGTGACAAGTATGGGGGGGGCAGTGCCCCAGGGCCTGGCACAGGAGCCATGGCCTCCAGCTTTCTGGCCTCAGCCTGACACCTCCTGTCCCCTTCAGAGGCCTGCCCCAGTCACACTGATGCCCAGGCCCCAGATGCTGGCCTCAGAGCCCAGTTTGCCAACCCCACTCCTCCCAGCTTTCTATAACCTGAGCAGTTTCTTTCCTTACAGCTGCCTTCTCAGAGAGCCCCATCCTATCTAACCCCAAGAAGCCACCCCACTTCCCAGTGGCCATGGGGGAAGGTGGAGTCCTGTGTGGCACAGGGGTCAGAAACCTCTCCTGCAACAGGATGGGGTGCCCTGCTGCAGGCTGGGAGACACGGGATCTTGAGGCTCAGCACAGCCTCCCTCTGGGCCCTCTGCTGACCGCGGACTGGGATCAGCACTGCCTACATCAGGAAGTTTCTGCGTGCCTGCTGGAAGGCAGCCTGGCAGATGGGTCAAACGTGGATGCCACCCCTGTGAGGCCTGGGTTGGGGTGGGCAGTGCTGTCCCTTCCCCGGCCTCTCAAAGCTCACCACCTTGTGCTGGGTCAGGGCCACCCTGGGATGGTCAGCGTCTTCTGCGTGGCCCACAGAGACCAGAGTGATGACCTCCCACTGCCCCTGCCTGCCGCCCAGGAACCCCTTTGCCTCTGGGCCTCTGTAGCTCCTTCCTGGGGGCCAGGACACAGTGAGACTAGGCCTGCCAGGGTCAACACACAAGGGCACATGCCTGGACTAGCCCCTCCTGTCCCATTCGGGTGCCAGAGGCCAAGGTGAAACTGAGCTGTGCAAGTAAGTAGATCTCTGATTTCAAAGGTCTGATATGAAAAGCAGAATCTCTCAAGGCCCAGAGGTGTGCATCTGTAGTCTAAGCACTCTGGGAGACTGAAGCAGGAGGGTCACAAGTTCAAGCCCAGCCCAGGCAATTTAGTGACCTAGCAAGATCTTATCTCAAATAAAAAATAGCTGGTGATGTACCAAAGCATCTGGGTTCACAAACACACAAAAAAAGCAGACTCTCTAATGATTCAGCACATGGGCAGAGTGGAAAGCCACCTTGCATACATAGAGGTAAGGAGTGAAGAGTAAAATGACTTTCACCTGTTTCTCTTTTTTCTAAGTGTGGTGCTCTCTGGGCCACGGTTAAATTGCTGGTAAGAGGCGTCTAGTAAATCCCTGTGCCCTTTAAAGCTTGAGAGTCAGGCCAGGGAGCCACTGCCACCGTGGCGGGAGCTCTCCTGGGACCAGGTGCGTGTGGGATGCGCTCACATTACGAGTTGGGTGGCCAGAAGGGGTGCAGCTCCTCACCTAGCCTGAGGCCCCATGTACCAGTGGCACAGCTGTTGAACAGACAGACAAACAGGGAAGCTGGCACTTGCTCTAGGATGGCAGCAGCAGGACTCAGACCCTTGTGCCAGAGCACAGTGGTCGCCTGTCACGAAGAGCCACCCAGCCTGTACCTGGGCCTTCAGGAAGTACCTCCCCATGCAGCGGGTGTAGGGTTGCACTCAGAAGCCATGGATGCCACTGCCACTGTGTCCTAGGCCTTGGTGAAGACAGGACCTGGCTGCAGGGCCACCCATCTGTACCAACAGTCCCTTGGTTCCCTGTCTCTGGAGTCAAAGGGCCCTCATTGCAGAGGAGGAAGCTGGAGCTGGATCAAAGCCGTAGGGTACCCTGCCTACCAGGGTCCAGAGTGGGCAGGACCAGGCATCCCTACTTTTCTAGACCAAACTGAGGATCCTGGAGCCTCCACTTTGTTGCAGATGTAAATCGTAGACTTCTGAACTCAGCCCCAGAATGACACCCGTGATCAGTATCCCCAGACCATCTCGGGTGGCTCTTGGCATGTGAGCTGCCAGAAAAGGAATGATGCCAGGTTGCAACTTGATCAAGATATGAGGACTCAAAGCTGGAACAGCAGGCCCCTGGGAGGCGCTGTCCCCCTAGATGTCCTGAGAGATTTGCCAACAGCAGACTACACATGGGTAGCTCTGGGGAGCCTGGCTGAGATAAGGCTCAGCCAGAGGAGATAGCGGGCCAGGAAGCTGTGGGCAGCAGTGGCTAGGACCCCCGCTTTCAGAGGTGATATCCACAAAGGAGTCAGTACAGAAGGTCGCGTGCTACCCTGTGTACAGCCTCAGTGCTTCTGGGCCTGGCTGAGTCAGCTCCCACTACCCTTCACCCGTGCTGCCAGTGGCCGCTTCCTGCGCCTCTTTCTCTGGGCTCTAGGAGGTGCTATCTATTACAGGCAAGCGGGATAGGGCTGAGATGGCTGGCCAGGCACACACCCAGCACTGGGAACAATGTGTACCATACCCCCCTCAGGACCTGTTCACAGATGCCAAGTGCCTTGGATGGCACACATGAGGGTCAGGAGGTCTTGGGCTGGAGGGTGACAGAGGTGAGCTGCCTGGGGCTCCCAAGTCCCAGACCTCAGTCCCTGCCCCGCCCAGTGCCAGTCCTCGCTGACCCTTGAATCCTCCGCACCACTCTGCCAGGGTGACCCGCAGGGCAGGAAAAGCTCTCGTCAAAGGGTTGAGCGGCAGGAAGGGAACCAGGCGGGGGTGGAATTATTCTGCTTGGCTTCCTCAAGCAACATGAAAGGGCCTATTGTCCAGGATAGAGGATGCCTGGGTGGCCTCCCACTGTGGTGGTCTTGGGCCAGGGACAGCTCTCCCAACATGGATCACGTGGGACAGGGGTCAGGCGCGGTGTCAGGCCCCACGGAGGAGGCGCCTGGTGGTGGACATCTGCATGCCCAGGGAGGGGCCAGATAGGGCTAGGAAGGACATGACCCTGAAATTCAGCCTGTACTGGGGCCCCACAGCGGTTACCATAGCAAGGACTCTTCCTTGGCTGGAAGACAGGCAGGGAGGACAGAGCTGGGATCTGAACCCAGGACCCAAAGTTTCCCCAAAGCCCCATGAATGTTCATGCGGTTGTGATCACAGACCAAGGACCCCAGAAAGCCCAAACCTTCCTATCCCTCCTGGGGGAGCCCTGAGAGAACCCTGAGCACCCATAGGTGCTCAGCCCTCCAGCCAGAGTGGGTGCTAAATTTGTACTATGTGGTCACGCAGCCAGTGGCTCCTCCAGCCCAGAGGCCATGGCACCATGGTGATCCCTGGGGCCTGACATCCCTGGGGCCTGACATCCTCTGCTGCCCAGAGAGGAAACAGGCCTGGGCAGTGAAGGAATAGGAGGCCATCCCAGTGTCACCCTGATGGACATGACCTTCTCCTGGGCAAGCCATGTCCGTTGCTGTCACAGCTTAGATACCATGTCCCCAAGACCTCCTGTGCTCAGGGGCTGTGTTCCTGGAAGTCGAGTGAATGACAGGGTGCAGCGCCACTAGACCTCTAGGAGGTGGGGCCTGTGGGAAGAGGCGGCCCCAGGGGCGTGGCCTGGGGTGTGTGTCTCCTCCCTGCTCAGCTCCTCATGGTGCTTCCTGTCCTCCAGATGATGAGCAGCTTCCTCTGCTGGACATGTCCACCCTGCTGCCAACTACACAAGGACTCAAACTGAAATGTGACCCCAAATAAGCCTCTCCTTAAGTTACCAAAGTCAAGTATCATGTCCCAGTGACAAGAAAGGTGATTATGACACCCACAAACTCCCGTTCTTCCTGGAACCTGTGAAGTGACCGTCCTGGCCCTTTGCAGATGCCATCCATAGGGGAGAGGGGGGTCCCAAATCCTAAGAGAGGGAGATTAGGGGACACAGAGAGAGAAGGACTGAGAGTGTGCCGCAACCAGGTATGCCTGGGATTCCTGGCCTGCTGTGTGAAATACTGGGCCCAGGACACACACAACCCACTCACCTTGTGCTCCATTTAAATCTTTTTTGTGTGTGTGTGTGTGCCATACTGTGGATTGAACTCAGGACTTGCACCTGTAAGGTAGGTGCCTTTGAGCTACATCCTGGCTCTTAATTTCAATCTTGGCTAGGAGGTGAGCAGACCCTGCGCATGAGAAGCTCAGAGAGACCCTGGGGGGTGGGAATGTCCTCAGAGCTCCGTGCTTGGGAAGCTTTGAGGAAGCTGAGTCCAGAAGCCACCCCAGGAGCATGCAGTTCAGGGCAGAGTGAGCCACACCAGCCTGGGCCTGCTGGTCCTAGAGCTGCATGGACGCTACCTGTGACCTCAGGACATGGGTCAGGGTACTCACTGATGCTGGCCCCTGTGTCATGTGACCTCACGGGTGTCACATTCTGCTGCAGGATGGGGGACCCAAGCCCTGTGGCCTGTCAGCACCACTCCCTCCCTGTGTCCCCTCAGCTGTTGGTCCTGCTGCCCTCCAGAGGCCACAGGATCCCGCCCAATAGACCTTGGGTATTACTGAAGGCCACCAGGAAGAGCAGCTGGTGAGGGGTATATCGCACCATTGCCCTGCCCAACTGCCAGGTGCTAAAATTCATGGGGTCCTCGTGCCAGTGGGCAGTCAGAGCTCTGGCACCTTATAGGTGCACAGAACTCCAGAGCCCTGGGATGTGGTGGAGAGGATGGGTGGATAGGATGAGTGACTCCTGGTGGGGCCATGGTCTGAGGGACGTGGGCAGAGGGTGGAGAGCAGCAGTGGCGGTCTGGGGGAGGAAGAGAACGGAAAGGGCCAAGGAGAGGCAGGAGGATCCCAGGCCTGGGTAGGAGGATGGCAGTGGAGCACAGAGCTGCTTCTAGGCCAGTTTTGTTTCAGGACCTAGAAGGGGCTGGCCTCTCCCTCCCATCTCCCAGATGTGAAAGTTAAGCCCCAAATCAGGGCATCGCTCACAGCCCCTGGGTCCCCTGGGCTCACTGGCTGGGCAGGATGCTAGGAGCAGCTGCCAGCGCCCACCGTGGGAGGCCAGGCCCGTGTCCCAGCCTGGGAGTGGCAGACAGTGGGAGCAAGGCCCCGCTGAGTGGCTCGCGGCCCTGTGCAGACTGACAGGCGGCAGGATTAACAAAGACGTGCTCTGTTCCCGGGCAGGTCGCACGGAAAGCGCAGCCGTGACCCTGTCACTTCTCCTTTTCTATTTTTTGTAAGAAGAGATGTTTGTTCCCGAGCTGGGCGGGGGCGGGGTGCCCGCTGTGTCACCAGCTGTGACCCTATCAGCCGCTGTGGGCACAGGGATGCCTGGGCGGAGCTCCCGAGGGCCAGCCTGGTGCTGAGGACACAGCCCCCGCCCACTACGGGGAGCACTGAGGGGTGACATGACCACGTGCTGCAACAACACCATCTGGGAGTCCCGGGTTAAGTGAAACAAACACCTTCTTAATTTGCATGTGTGGGGGGGTGCGTAACTGTGCAGCCCTGGGGATTGAGCCCAGGCCCTTTGAACTGAGTGGTGTTTCCAGCTCTTTATTATTATTATTATTATTATTTTATTATTTTTGAGACAGGGTCTCGCTTTGTAGTTCAGGCTGGCTCTAAGCTCACTATGTAACCCAGGCAAGCTTCGAACTCAGCAATCCTCCAGCCTCTGCCTCCCAAGTGCTGGGATTACAGGCGTGAGCCACCACACCTGGCACTGTGGTGATATTGATGGCTGGTGGTCATGAGTCTCCACGCCCAGCATTGTATGTGGTTACCGGGGATTGAACTCAGGACCTCGCACTTGTGGGGCAGGCGCCTGAACCACTGAGCTAACCCTCTGGCCCCAGGTCTTTATTATTTTTAACTTTGAGACATGGTCTCACTAATTTCTCCATGCGGGGCTCAAACTTGCAAGCTTCCTGCCTCAGCCTCCCAGAGTGCTGAGATTACAGGTGTGTGACCACCACCTTTACTTTTTTTTTTTTGAGACAGGGTCTCGCTTTATAGTTTGGGCTGGCTCTGAGCTCACTATGTAGCCTAGGCAAGCCTCAAACTCAGCAATCCTCTTGTCTCTGCCTCCCGAGCGCTGGGATTACAGGCGTGAGCCACCACGCCCGGCATTGTGGTATGTGGTGTTGATTGTTGGTGGGCATGAGTCTCTAGGCCCAGCATTCTATGTGGTTACCGGGGATCGAACTCAGACCTTGCGCTTGCGAGGCAGGCGCTGGAACCACTGAGCTAACCCTCCGGCCCTCCACCTTTACTTTTTAACGCAGCTACCTGACAACGTCACCATCTGGCGTCACCTCTCCAGGCCTCCCCAATGGTGATGCACCCGAGAGCTCCAGTGCTGGCTCCGAGGCTGGCTTTGGGGTACTTGTCACCACACCACAGTTCCCCGCAGTGCCCAGCCCGAGTCAAGGGGATGCAGCTGGGGGCCCTGAGGGCACAGTGGAAGCAAAATGTGCAGGGTGAGCTCAACCTGCTGTCTCTACACAGACACCTGCAGGGAGGGCCATTACTGGGAACCTGCCACGGCAACGCCTCTGAGAACTGTTCCTTTTAGATATTCATAGTGATAAAAAGCTGAGCTTCTCGCTCCAAGATCTTTGGGGATCACTCCTTTGTTTTTGTGGCTCTGGGGATGGAACCCAGGAACACTGAGCTACACCCCCAGCCCTTTAATTGCCCAGGCTGACCTGAAACTTGTGCTCCTGCTGCTTCAGCCTCTGGAGGAGCTGGGATACTGATGTGTGCCTTCACACCCAGCATGGAAGTCAGTTTGAGCAGATAAAGATTTCTGGTCAGGCGGGTGTGCTGGGGCTGCTTGGGGAAGGAGCTATCCTGGCAGGAAAGCTGGCTTCACAGCTCCAAATGTGCACTGGGACTAAGCGCAGCTCCCGGGCTGGAGACCAGGCTGTCTGTCCTGACTGTGCCACCAAAGTCCCTCCAAGTGCTCCAGGCTGGCAGGGTCTGGGACACAGACCAGCCAGGTGGTACCCAAACCAGGTTCTGTACATGCTCCCTCTGAGTCCTGGCACAAATAGGAGGGTACTGGGCAGATCAAACACCCCCAGATTTTCATGAGATTGGGGGCCAGAGTCCTGCTGTGCCCTCAGGGCTGTGCAGAAGCCTCTGTGGAAGAGATAACCGAGTCCCCTACCCACAGTGACACACTAGCAAGGGCTGGGGTGCAGCTCTGGGAAAGAGCACTTGCTTAGCATGTGCACGGACCTGATTCCAGCCCCAAGACCCCAAAGGACCCAGCTATTAGCATCATTCAACAGAGTAGAACCCAAGATTCCCAGACAGCACCCTGGCCTCTGCCACCCTGATCCCTTGGGCATCCTGCCTGGAAAGAGTCTTGTTTCTTGGGGTCTTTGCACTGAGCTACATTCCTAGTCCTATCTATCCATTAATTAATTAATTAAATTTTGAGACTGGGTCTTGCTAAGTTGCTAAATTGTCCAGGCTGAACTTGAACTTGAAATCCTCCTGCCTCAGCTTCCCAAAGAGCTGAGATTACAGGTGTGTACCACCAAGCCTGGCTCAGTGTTTACCTATGAGTGCTATAGGTCCTTTGAGCAAGCTGTGGAACTTAAGGGTGGCCCTGGGGACTCCAAATTTCTGAAGCTGGTATCAGAAGTGAAGGTGGCCTTGTGAGCTGTCTCTAAACTTTGTAGGTGGTTAAATCAGAGAGAGCCCAGGCAGGAAACAGGAGGCACAGCTGCACAAGGAGTATCCAGGTGTTCCTGGAGCAGACCAGAAGGCCATAGATGAGTGATGCCATCCCTGGGGACAGAGCCAAGCCCCAGTTCATGGAGCTGGATGCCTGGTTGTTAGAACTGAGTTTGGATTTGTTTGTTTGAGACAAGGTCTTGATATGTAGCCCAGGGTGGCCTTGAGCTCTTGGCAATCCTCCTGCTTCATTCTCCTAAGTATTGGGAGGTCAGGTGTACTGCCACGTCCACCTTAGAGTGGTCTGGACATCATCCTAACCACATAATGGCAGAGCATTCATTCTCATGTGTGACAGGCAAGGCCCAGGGATGCAGTGTGGCCTCTGCCCTAAAGCACGGTGCACACAACTGGGACCCCCAGAGACCACTCTGGTAAGTACCTGGCCTGAAAGCCACAGCTGCCCCTGCAGTTACACTGCTATAGGTTACACCTGCCACACCCAGGGCCCGGTGGCCACTTCCTCAAGGCCTCAGGTTAAGTCAGTCATTCTTCAGCAACTTCTACCCAGACTCCAGGCATGACTAGAGATGGGGGCCCAGGCCACTGCCATCACAGCCTCCAGGCCAGCCTGTGCCCTGGCATGGGTGCCTCCACTTATATCCTGAGTACCTGCCACCCTCCAGGGCCAGGGAGGGAGCCAGGGGCACCACCACAGAGAGGCCCATCCAGGAACTAGAGACCAATAGGGTGTAGGAGGGCTCTCCTGTGCAAGGTCCCTCCTAGCCGCACTCCAAACACCAAGGGTTTGGAGTCCCAGGGTCAGCAGTGCCCATGCAGCTGACCTAGGGCAGGGCCAGGGCATTGGCACTGCATCTCAAGCCCTGCAGGTTTTAGGGTAGCCCAGGGCACAGCTGCTCATCAGCTGGGAAATGGCAGTTCCCAGGCCATGCGGTACTGACCTGCTGCTCATACAGGATCATTCTGCTGCCTGCAGCAATGGCACCCACCCTCGGGCGGGGTCTCCAGAGAGGGAGCTGAGACATTGCAGGTGGGGACTCCTAAAGGGCCCTACACAGGCTTCCAGGAAGACCCACTCTCAGAGGGATGGGAAGCATAATGTTTTCCTAGGAGGCCAGAAGACTGAACTGAGGCTTGAGCTGGCCATGGTAGGGCATGCTTGTAATCTCAGCACTTGGGGAGGCTGAAGCAGGAGTGCCGGAGGCAAGCTTGACACTGCACTGAGCAGGCTATAAAATATTATAGAACTGGCTTATGAAATAGCTGTTGATTAAATTGTATCTGTCCTAGGTCTACATGGCTTGCCAGAAGAGCCTTCGGCCAGCACACAGAAGCAGAATTCCCTGCGCCAGTGGTCACAGCTGAGGCCTCCATGGCTGGGGCCTGTGGTGCCTGACAGCAAGATGGCCTGCAGCTGAGGCCTCCACAACTCTGGAGCAGCCGTTCTCCCAGAACCGGTGCCGCTAAGAAAGCACAGATCAGTCACGGCCTGTCCCCTTTATAGCTGGGCTCGTGAATGCCTTGCCCCACCTCACCCCACCGTACCCTGCAGCTGCCTTCACGCCTCCTGCAATGCCATATAATCAAGGAGTGGCAAGTCCAGAGCCTGGGGTCTCAGCCTCACAAGAGCCTGACTGTCCTGGGCCCGCTTATGCAGTCAAACCCTTCTGTCTTATTTTTATCCTTGCTGTACCCTCAGTCGGGCTGTTGAGGGGGTCGCCTAGCCACTGATATAGGAGGATCTCAAATTGAAGCATACGGTGGCAACTTACCAAGACCCCATTTCAAAGTAAAATATAGAAAGGGCTGAGGGTGCAACTCAGTTGAGGCCCTGGGTTCAATTCCAGTAGTGAAAAAATGGAGTTACAGCTGTCACTAGTGAGGAGTTGAGAACAAGCTGGGAAGGAGAAGGGAGACAGGTCAGCAGTGGCCCAGCCACTGTGCTATTCCCACCAGGCAGTTGAGTGCCCGACCCGGCCCAGCCTGGCTCGGCCCATGTGTCCTGTGCTGCTCAAAGACGGGGCGCTACACAACCATCTGCCACCAGAGCTTCCATTTCTCAGCTGACGCCAGCATTGGCAGACACATGGCCAAGGATGTGGTGCCTCAGCAGGTGACAGGGCTTCACCGTCCCCAGACCCCACTTCTTTTCCTGTCTGCAGCTGTAGCCTTCACTCCTCTGGGTGCGTCGTTCTGACGGAGGAGCCAGCCCTGCTGCCAGCCACGCCCCCACCCTGGGATGGACAGCACAGATCATGGTGACAATGCCCAGATTCCGTCCCAGCCACTGAGGACCTGAGCCTCCTCCTCCTAGACTGTTTCACTCCATGACAGAGGGCCTGACTCTGTCCCTCGGTCCTTTCTGCTGTGTGTCTGGTGCAAAAAGACGTCGCAGCCACCCTGTCCCCTAACGCAGAGTTACACCGAGGCCCTGTGGCTGCTCTACTGTCATCTCTGTGCTCGAGTCTGAGCCTGACCCTCCTTCTGCTTGGAACCAGGCAGCCCTGTCATACCCCCCTATCGTCTCTCCTGGGAGCCACACTCAACTTTGAGGCCTCAGCCAGCGTGGGCCCCATTCTGGATGATGAAGCGAGTGGAACAACAGAACACGCCACTGAGGCTCCCGAGAGGCACAGGACCGGGGTCAGTGGGGCCACTTGGCACACGCTGAGCATTCTGTGCTGGGCACTGCGCCATCAAGCCCATGCCAGAACCAGTGGATTTGGTCCAGAGGGCAGGTGTCCCTGCGCCCCCTGCTGGCAGGGAGGGCTCCTCTAGGAGGAGCAGAGGGTTGCACAGAACCAGCTTCCATTCTGGAACACAAGGGCAGAGGGATTCAGCATGGGAGGGAGGGTCTGAAACCCCGTGAGGGCTCCCTCTTCCAGGGTGTCCTTGACCTCAGCATGACAGGCCCGGGGTGGATGCTAGAGTCCAACAGTGTCCACCACTCAGCCTCCTCTCCTGGTGGCCAGACTTGTGCTGAGCACCTGGGTCACCTCATGGGAGGCCTTCAGTATGAGGGATGCTGTGCTACCTCTGCATGGAGCCAGCATGAGCAGGGCTGCCAGCTGGGTCATTGAGTGCTCACACCCTGCCTGCTGCTGCCAAGAACTATACAGGGACTCAGGACACACCTGGGACCCATGCTCTGACCCCACTTTGCTGTGACCTGGATGCACAGGGCCATCTAGGAGCTGCAGCATGCCAATAGAAGCACCTCTTGTAGGAGGCAAAAAGCAGAAAGATTCGCACACCTACACCCTCCCTGAGAGGCTGGACAGTGGGACAGTGGGACTGTGGGACAGTGATTCCTGGGCTCCCCTGGGCCCTCAGGAAACAAAGCAGACGGGGAACTCATTAGGTCCCTGCGTGGTGTGATGAGGAATCCACTGGATGCTGAACAGGCTACCCAGCAGCAGGCAGGAAGAGTCATGCTGATCTCTGCCAGAGAAGCTGAATCACTGGGTTAAATTAATAATTAACTGGGGCTCCAAGAGCTGATCTGTGGGTGATTAGAGTGGGTGCCCAAGTACCCTATGTTTCTGCTCTTCCTTCCTGTGTCTCTTCCCCCAGGTGACATTCAGAGATAGGAAGTTGGAAGCATCTGAGGGTGAAGGAGGAGAGGCAGCTCCTGCCCTGAGCCCAGGGACCTAGGCAGAGCCGCGATGGGACAGAGGCACGCTCAGGCCAGTCTGCACGTGGGGCCCAGGCAGGGTGGATGGATGGCAGGGAACAACTGCAGGCTCTCAGATGTGCAGACCTCCTGAGGCTCAGCAGGTGACAGCTGGAGTCCCAGGCCACCTGCAGAGACGTGCTTGCTCCCGTGCCAGGGACACTATGCCAGGGACACTGTGCCCAGTTCCAGCATGCAGAGACAAGACTGACAGCAGTGCAGCTGTGGAGGAGAGACAGAGGCCACCACATGCCAGTCCCCATCCAGAACCCACAGTGCTAGAGAGCCTGGCATGACCCCAGTGAGCTTTGGGGGGCTTTCTGTACCCAGAGTAGGGCACAGGACACAAAGTGCCAGCCTCACCATCGAAGCCAACACTCACTGTGGGCAGACAGCACAGGTCGAGCCCCAGCCAGCTGTCAGTGAGGCTTAGCCTAAGTGTCTCTGTAGCAGGCATGGCCACTGCTTGAGCCCATGCTGGGTACCATGCAAAGGGGGCAGCCAGCCAGGCCCTGGGGACCGCAGGAGCTGTGGGATGCAGCTGGGGCATTCGTGCCAGGTGAGCATGCTGTATTTTCAGAGGATCTTGCACTGCTCCTGGCTCCCAGAGAGGAAACTGAGGCTCAGAGAATTTCAGTCCTTCCTGGGGTCACACAGTAACTGTGTCCTTATCCTGGTGTCCTGGTGCCATGCATTGCTCCTGCTGAGACCTAATACCCCCTAGGGTGCCCAGCACGGAAAGACCAGGCCGGTGCAGGAGGGATGGCCAGGAAGGGCCAGTCCTGCACCCCGCCTGCTGCTCACTGTCTACACCCCCGCTGGCAGCTGCTTCCTGGGAGCCAATGGGGGACAGACGGTCCAGCCCCCACACCGCATTTCCCTGGCAGTCAAATGCTTCCCCAGCGTTTCCTGCCTGTGGCCTCCCTGTGTCTGGGCAAAGCTGCACTTGTGAGGAGAGAACAGGAAACAGAAGCACATGCATAACCTTGGGTCTGCTGCTCCAAATGTGCCTGTTCTTGCACATGTGTGCTGTGCGTGTGCACACAGGTGTGAGTTAGGAGGCCCAGGTTGGCCCTGCTCCAGGCCTCCCCTATGCAATTCCCCTGCAGCTGCTGTCCACCCTTGAGCCAGCGGGCAGTGGAGGAAGAGAATGAAGGGGGGTAGGTGCTGCTGGGTCAGTAACTGGAATTTTTTCTCATAGCACTAGGGCTGAATCCTGGGGTGCTCTGCCACTGAGCTACACCCCAGAGCTTTTCAGTTTTTATTTTCAGTTAGCAATAGCTAAGTTGCTTAGGCTGATCTCAAACTTGTAATCCTCCTGCCTCAGCCTCCTGAGCAGCTAGGATTACAGGTGTACACTCAGCCCAGGCCTAGTCTTACTAACAGAGTGGTTAGGAAAGGTCTCAAGGAGATACAGACAACTGAGGAGGGACTGAAGGAGTGAGGGATTGGCAGGCAGTGTAGACGGTAAGTACAAAGGCCCTAGGGCAGCTGAATACACCCGTCCAAAAAGCAGCAGCATGACTTGTGGGTGCAGGAAGAGGGTGTAGAGGCAGGTGGCGGCACATCCCTGGGCCCTGGTCACTGTATGATTGTCCTTGACCTTCAGGGTCTTCCAAGAGGCCCATGCCCCAGGGCAGTTGGCTCAAGAGGTGAACAGGCAGCAGGACCTCCCACTCCTGCTTGCCCTGGGCACACCACCCCCAGCCAGCAAGGCCACCCCAAGTGGCCCAGCTGCTGAGTCCTGCCAAGCCTCGTGTGTCTTGCACAATTTCCGGGAGCCAAATCCGACAGGGCCATCTGTCTCAAACAGACCCCAGTGCCTGCCTCCAGCTGGCCCCTTGCATGAGCCAGAGCACTCGGCAACACCGCAGAACACTCCTCTGCCGCACAGCTCACGCTGTGCCTGAGACACACAAGGTGGCTTCAGTGCTGCAAAGACTGGAGTGCGGGGGCAGGTGCAGTCTGGGCTGCTGGGCGGGTAGATCGTGTGCTGCTCCCTGAGCCAGCCATGGCACTCCACACCTGACCTCATGTCCGGGTAGCTGCGGAGCAAACGTTCCAACAGCCCAGAAGCCTCCATCTTTCCAAGGAGCTCCTGGCCCTAATCTGCCAGCAGTGGGACCCAAGGACTTGTGAATCACGCACCAGAGACCCCTGGTGACCCATGCTCCATCCTGCCTGGTCCGGGTGTGACAGTAGGCCGCACCGTGGGGCCAGCGTGAAGCCACATTTGGGATGGACACGCTGGCCCCACATACCAGTCAGTAAAGCAGCACTGGCGGGGTTAGGGTCCGGGCCAAGGCGCCCACAGATGGTGATGCCTCCTTTTATATTTCAGAGAAGTATTATCATATTCCCTCAAATAAATGTTCCTGTCCCCAGTGAGTCACTTGGCGAGGACACTAGGCGCCAATGCCAACACGTGGGCTGGCCCATCCGACCGCTGTGGGAAGGAGCCAGCGGCTGCCATGGTCTCCATCCACCACCCAGCTTGGAAGTCAGTCCCTGTGGGCAGCTGCCAGACCCGGGGTGCTGACCACCTCCCTGAGGTAGGCAGATAACCAGTCATGACTCCAGCCGCCCTGTGCCCCCCCTTGTGGCCCCAAGATAAGGGGCCTGGCCCACCAAACATACCTGGTCCCCATGGCCCTGGCCATGCTCACAGCCCCCATGTGGTGTCTGCAGCATTTGTCTGGATTGGGAAGACTCATTGCCCTGCAATGTTACACTCTCCGGTAGAGAAGGCATCACCTGCATTCTGTCCCCTGGCTTTACCATCCAGGGTGATTCCGTCTGGAAATGACGGTTACCAAACTATCTGTGAAGGGTTAAATCCCATATGGGATATATGCCCATCATCCCAGCACCGAGGGAGGCTGAGGCAGGAGAATCACAATGTTATGTTGCCTGGACAGCATAACGAGACCTACTCAAAATAAATAAAAGGGGTAGCGTGGAGCTCAGAGGTACAGCACCTTGAGTTCAATCCCCAGCACTGGAAAAGAAAAAGGGATTTCCAGATCACAGACCTTCCATTTCTGTGCTGGTCTGTTTTCACAGCTCTGCCTTGAACCAGAAGCTGAGCCGACAGTGAGCGCCTCGGTGTGGGGAGGGCAGCCCTGGGGAGGCGGCCAACACCAAGCCTAACGCATCTCCAGCTCCCTTCATGGCCAACCCTGCCGTGTTCCCCCAGCAGACACCAGTCACGTGGTAGACTGCACTCTGCAACAGCGGGGGCTTAATATCCGCTTAGCGCCTTCTCACAACCTCCCCGCTGCAGCCGCAGTCCAGTGAGCCTCTTAACTGGTGGACAGGAAGCCGTGCTTTGTCCTGTGATCACAGCCCCCGCGCAGCCCAGGTGTTGCCGGAGCTGTCTCACCTGGGCTCTGAGCAGATGCACACTGCCCTGTCTGCCCGTTCTGTCTCCCGCGCGGCTCTGCCCTCTCCGCCTCCTCTCTGTCTGATCCTCTCTGCTGTCATGTTCTTTGTCCCCGAGCACGCTGTGATTACACGCCTCGAGTCATCCGGCAGTGACAGCTAACTTGCGCCCCGCCGGGCAGATTTGCCAGCCTCCCGGCCTCCGACCTGCAGGGCTGCTCTGAGCGCAGCTGGCCTCTGACGCAGGAGGGTCGGCCGCCTTGGGCACCACTTCATTACCCTCCACTCGTGGGACCTGAGGGCGCACAGACAGCCTGAGGGCACCCAGCGGGAGCTGGAGGAAGACAAGCTGCTGCCCCAGCCCCGCCACAGCCTCCCCATGTGGCCTCTGAGCTTCAATTTCCTCCTCTGCCTGCAGGCTGGGGTGCAGATACCCTCAGACTCATGGGCACCAGGACTGGCCCAGAGGCCCCAGGAATGCTGCCCACTCCCTGGGTGGTGCCTTCCTGTAGCCTGAGGCTGCCCTGAGGGGTTGTGCCCAGGGCCAGGCTGGAGTCTGGGGTCCTGAGCCCCACAAGAAGAGGAAAATTAGGCCTGAACCCCAGGAGGCAGGGTTGAGAGCAGAACCCACCACAGGGCATCTCTGCTGGGGGCCTTGGAGCCTTGGCCATCTGCACTAGGTACACAGAGCAGGGATGGGCATGGGGCCCATGAGCCAGAGTGTGGTGGTCAGGGCCAGACCTGGGCCAGAGTCCCCACCCCAGCCTGCTGCAGGGAACCACAGGTCCTGAGGAAGGCAGAAGCCCTGGGCACAGCCTTCTAGGGGAGCGTCCTGGGGAACCCAGGCATGACACTGGGAGAAGGGAACAGGATGACATCTGGGTGACTGCACAGGCCCAGCAGATGGCAGCCGGCATGACTTGGGCCAGAAAGGCGACCTTCAGGTGGCCACAGAGGCATCTGGACTAGAAAGCCCAGGTTCAGAAACAGGAAATGGTAATTATGGTAGAAGTTCCCCAGGGAGAAAAAAGAGCCTCAGGGGCCCCCGGCTGACAAGTGGTCCTGCTGTCCCTCATCAGGCTCAGGGTCCTCATTCCCAGCCTGATCAGGTTGCTGGGACTATGGCACAGGGGCCTGGGACTTCTCCAAGTGCCTGGAGGCCAGAACAAGAACACGGGCCCAGGCTTTCAGCAATAGCTGCATCCACACACTTGGGGGAGGAACTTAGAAATCACCAGACCCACAGGAGGTGAAAGCCACGGCCTGAAGCCCACCCAGCGCCACAAAGGCCCCTGAGGCCCCAGACCCTACAGGAGCCAGGCTGAAGCTGGAACCTGGACCTCCTCTCTCCACACTGCACCACCCTACACTAGGTGCCATCCCATTCAAATCCAGAACATGACTCAGAAGAAGGAGGCAACAGGAGTCCCTCACTCCTTCCCAACAACTCAATGCCACTCAGAGCCGGAAGTGGGCCAACTGCAGATACACAGTCTAATTTCGGTTTTTCTTTATCTGGTGTTTTTATTTATCTGAATGGCCCAGGCTGGCTTTGAAATTGCCATCCTCCTGTCTCAGCCTCCTGATCAAGGCTGGATAGACTTTGAGCTGTATGACTTCTAGGATTTCTTTTTTTTCAGCTTTTCATTTAAAGAGAAAAGACCAAAAAGATCTCTGAAAGTAGGTAGAGCCTGGCATGGGGGCACATACCTGCAATCTTAGCACTTGGGAAGCTGAGGCAGGAGGACTGCCCTGAGTTCAAGGCCAGCCTGGGCAACATAGCAAAATCCTGTATCAAAAAAAGAAAAAGAAGTAGCTGGAGACTAGCAGCCCCTCTAATTATGAGCCGGCCAGTCTGCGCCGGCATGATGCCCCTTCTCCACTGGAGCTTAAAACACTCGGCCAGCCCAGTGGGCCCCAGTGTAACCACCCACAGAGGGGATGTGAGTAATAATTATCTCCTTCAGAGGGGTGCTGGGAGGGTTAATTAACTCAGGCTGGGAGTGCTTTGAGCTGCCTCGGCAAGGGAGGGTGTGAAGGCCACTGCAGAGCCTGTTCTGAGGAAGTGGCACAGAGCTGCCCACCCCAACCCAGCTGAACAGCCCTGGAGGCTCGCTGCTTCCCTGTCCAGGCCAGGAGTGACCACCTCTGCAGAGCTGTCCATGTGTCCATGTGCCCACCTGCCTGGTGAACACCTGGGCACTCTGCCAGGAAAAGACCTGGTTCCAGCCAGAAATGCACACCTATGATCCCATTGCTCTGGGAGGCTGAAGCAGGAGGACCACAAGGTCCTGTGACAACCCAGCCTAGCCATGAGCTTCCTGGTCACTTGTCCCCTCTGACACTCCCAGCCTCATCTCCTAAGATGGACCAGCTGGACAGGCCAACTTCCTCCAAAGGCATTGGGGTGTGGGAAGGACAAATGCAGGCACCAGGACTAGGGCGGTGTGAGGACGAACACAGGGAACAGTGGTGGGGATGGGTCTGCAGAGGGAGCTATGATTTCCAGAGCTGCCCCTCAGTCCCTGCAAGGGATGCCACATGGCAGGACAGGCCTGGAGGGAAGCTTGGGCAGGGAGCCTTCACGCTGAGCTAGAGGTGCTGGGCAGGGCCGTGGATTGTTCTCCAGCAGGCAGGAACTACCCTGTCTCTGCCCTACCCACCCAGAAGAGCACAGGAATGTCCCTCAGTATCAGTAAGCACAGGCACTCAGACTAGAAAGCTGGGTAGGAATGAGGCTCTGGGTGGGACACAGCTTCCCAGGACTGCCTGCAGCCTGAGTGGAGAGGCATTCTGGACTGAGAAGAGGCCTGGGGAAAGGCCCAAAAAACACAGCCTCCCTCCTCTGGCTCCTCGTGCCCTCTGCTGTCACCAAGGAGGTGCAGTCTAAAGGACAAACAAGGCCCCCGGTGCTCTGCGACAGCACTTACACTTCAGAGCCTTGGCATCTTGTGAAAACTAGAAATGCTTGGGCAGAATGCACAAAAAGAAAACCAGACTGTTGTGAATTTGGCCCCAAGGGGGAACACAGGCTGTCTAGACTTGAGTTTTAAAGAAAAGCTGCATTACTCACTTCAAGGCCTTCTTTCTCAAGAAAGCTTTAGGGAATCCAGGCGTGGTGGCACACACCTGTCATCTGAGCACACAGGAGGCTGAGGCAGGAGTTTCATCATCAGTTTGAGGCGAGCCTTGGCTACATAGTGAGTTCAAGGCCAGTCTGGACTACACAGGGAGACCCTGCCTCAAAAGAAGAAAAAAGAAAGAAAGAAAATGAGAGCTACCTAGTGACAGGAAAGGGAACACAGAAACAAGGCACTCAGAATGCTCAGATCCTGGGGCGGGAAGGAGACAAACAGCACACCTAGTCCACAGCGCAGCGGGAGGGCTGCAGGCAGAGCGCTGCAGGGTGGGCCCAGGGCACTGTCTCCACCCACAGGAGGGCGGCTCATTCAGGTCTGGTCTTCGGCCTGGGTCAGCATTGGCCTGTGCCCTTCCCCATGGGTCAGAGGAAGAGCCAGAGAAGCCACTGGGGTCCCTCTGTGTGCTGGGTGTCACTTGGGGACCTGGAACAGGAGCACACTCCAAAGTAAGGTTCAAGGGAGACCTCAGGCCATCCCCAGGCAGAGCCCGGTGGCTGGGCATCCAGGGTCTGCTGATGTGGCACAGTCGGTGCCCGGCAAGCTGCTGGGGGATGCTTCACTCCACCCAGCTGACTTCCTATCAGTTATGATGCTCCTTGGATATCTCGTGCCTCAGTTTCCCCACCTGAACTATGTCAGTCCCAGAAATTAAATGAAAAACTACAAAGTCCGTCAGAACTGTGCACATGGTACCAATCTGCCACTGTCAGAAGTGGCCAGACCTGTGCTGTCCTACAAGGTGGATGTACCTGGCCTGGATTCACCTGTCCAGCTGTGTGACCTTGGGCTGGTCACTCGACCACTCTGGGCCTCAGATCCCTGTCTAGCAAAGTGGGATGATAGCCACCCAGAACTGAGCAGTCAAGAGCCCTTCTCTGGCCTGGCTATGCACTAGGTGCCCACAGTGGTGCCACATGACCAGCCGCCAGCCACTTGCTGCTGGAACAGGACCTGAGGCCAGGGACTCAGGGAGCAGTGGCCCCTCTGACCTGCGCAGGAAGACACCAGGCCCCGCAGGGCAGGGGCAGCAATGGGCTACAGGGCCTCAGCCCTCCTCCTTCCTTGCCCAGGCCGAGGGCGCCATCTGCTGGGAACACAGAGTTTACCAAGTACTCACCCGCCCTGCTCTCTGGGTCTGGTCCACCTGGGGCCTGGCTGCATCTCCAACTGGCTCCCACCAGAAAGGCCGAGTTAGGTCCAGGGGCATCTGGTACCTTCACTGCTCATGCAGCGCCACCTCCACTTGGCCCGTGGTTCCTGGCACCCCAGTCCCAGCCCTAACCTTATGCCCCTCATAGCCCGCATTTGCAGCCTGTCTGGGATATCTATTGATGAAATCATGTGGCGCATGCTTTTTTTTTTTTTTTTTTTTTCAGTACTGTGGCTCGAAACCAGGGCTTTGTGACTGAGCTATATCTCCAGCCTCTTTTTTAAAAATGCTTTTGAGGGCCGGAGATTTAGCTCAGTGGTTCTGGCGCCTGCCTTGCAAGTGCAAGGTCCTGAGTTCGATCCTGGTAACCACATAGGATACTGGGCGTGGTGACTCACGCCCACCAGCAATCAATACCACATACCACAGTGCCGGGCGTGGTGGCTCACGCCTGTCATCCCAGCCCTCGGGAGGCAGAGACAGGAGGATTGCTGAGTTTGCAGCAGCTTGCCTGGGCTACATAGTGAGCTCAGGGCCAGCCTGAACTACAAAGCGAGACCCTGTCTCAAAAAAAAAAAAAATGCTTTTGAGACAAGATTTGGTCAAGTTGCCCAGGCTGGGCCTGAACTTGTGATCCTCCTGGCTCAGCCATGCAAGAAGCTGGGATCACAGGTGTATGGCACCACACCTGGCTTAGAGATCCCTTTAATGTCTTGCAAAGTCAGAATTTCTGAAATGATTCCTCCTTACCTGTGCACTTGGCCTGCGGTAGATGATCAGGGTGGCCTCTTTACCACTCCCCTGTGACTGAGATCCTGAGGGACCCACAGCTGACTCACCTGTGGGACACCCTGGCCCTCACCACGCTGCCGTGTGGCCATCTCCCCTGCCTCACGCCTGCCCGGAACCCTGAGCTCTGGTGACCAGGCTGACAGAAGGCAGGCCCAGCTCACTAGGTTCCTCCCGCTCTGGGGGCGTGATCTCAGGGCCAGGAGTCCTCTGGGGACAGAGAAAGCTAGCGCCCTGTGTAAACCGAGGGCTTTGCCGCTGCTGCTGACTGCCTTCCTGGCAGCATCTCCAGGGTTTGGGGAGCCTCTCCTTTCGCCTCAAAGTCCAGCTACTGACTCCAGTCCTTTCCCTAGTCCTGAGTCCTGAGGATGAGGTGGGCAGGGTCACACCAGCTCCTGCTCTGCTGCAGCTTCCTCCAGCCCGGCCTCCCTCTGACAGGCTGCAAGGCTTCTGGGCCACAGAAGACTGCAGCTGGTCTCGGCCAGGCTCACCCACCACGCAGGTGCCCGCCGCTTCTCCCTTCCCCCTCAATGGATGGGCTGTCATGGGAGCCTGACAGGCACATTTAGAAAGCGCTCTTTCCTGAGCAGACAGCAAGACCACATCCAGCGCCTCTCCCCCACAAACAGCCAGGGTGGCGTCCTCTCTGGCTGGCGGGAGAGGCTTCCGGGGATCATTAAATGGCTTTCCCTCCCTCTCCTGTTTCCTTCAAGGCCATGCAGGATGGACACTGACAGAACCGCCGGCTGGGACAGCAGCCACCCAGCACCCTGCAGCGCGTGAGGATGAAGCACGGGGACCTATCCAGCTGCTCTGCTCCTTCCAGGCCCAGAAAATGCTTGCAAATGGCTACAGTGGCATGGTCCACCTCCAGATGCCCAGCCCAAAGCTGGGATGCCCAGTGACTATGGCCTGTGTCTCCAGACAGTCGCAGGGCAGAGGGCAGAAACCCTGATGTCCCCATGGCCTGTGGACAGGACACCACAAGGGAACTGCTCTACCCTCAGATGGGGAGTTTTGCTCACTGGGGCTGGGGCCTTGGTCTGGAAAGGGGAGCATGTGCTGGGAACCTGGGGTGCGCTCCAGGACGCCTAGGAGTCTATGCAGAAAGCCTGGGGCCCACCAAGTCCACCAATGGGCATCCAGCCGTCCTTAGAAGGCTGGGTGTGAATCCCATGCTGTGCCCCTGCATCCACCACCTGTCCCCTCTGAGGCCATCTGCAAGATGGTTGGGCCAGGCAACTCCCAAAGCCCTCAGAGCTGCCCCCCTCCATGCCACACCTCTCGTGACATTCTCCTAGGGGACAGAGTCCCATGTGAGCTTCCTGACCCTGACCAGCCTCCTTCTCAGGGCCAAGCGGAGCCCCCTGGGTAAGAATCACACACATAGTCCTGTACACACACGTGTGCTCACAAACACACACACACATGGGCCTGACACAAATACACACCCACAGCTCACACCTTCCCCGGCTGATGCAGGGACAGCCTGCCATGGTGTGGAAGTTACAATCTGCCCACTTTGCCTCCCTTCTGCCTGTCTGCCACCCTGGAGCAACCACCTCACGGTCACAGGACAGTGTGGACACCGGATGCTCCCTGGGAAGCAGCCTCCCGCTCCACACAAGAGGAAGCTGGAGGGGGCGCTGGTGCTCGGCGGCATAGAGCAGCTCCTAGGGAACAGCGGCTGGACTCCCCACGGACCCAGGCAGATGGACCATTGTGAACAGAGGCCATGCCAACCCTGAGGCATCTAGGAACACCTTAGGTCTTCTCACTACACAGGCCTGGCCATGGTCCCACTTGCAGGAAGGTTGGGAGAAGGCTCCACAGCATGCGACCCTGTGTTCACACAGTGGGCAGCTCAGGGTGCATCGTCGGACATGCATGGAGATGACCTGGAGTCCCCCGGGACAGGTGGGGCATGGAGCCGGCTTGCCCTGGCCCACAGGGAGGCATACTGTACCTCTCATGAAATGTGCTGTGAGGGAGATCCAGGCCTGACAGCTGCACCCACTGCCCTGACATCGCCAATCAACAGCTGCTCAGGTCAAAGCCACCATGTGCTGCTCAAGTGGTCCCAGCTGGCACAGTGACCCGTGGGGGGGGGTGGCCTCGTTCCTTGGCACTGGGTAGACTGTGCCATGCAAACACAGCAACAGCGTTGGGCTGAGGAACGTCCACTAAGTTCTTGCTCTGCACCAAGCTCTCGGGGTCCTGCCATCCACACCTGTTCCGGGTGCTCCCTGGACTCCAGCTCCTGCCCCCCCAGGGCTGCCCCCTCACTCACAGGCAGAGAAACAGTGGGGGCAGCACAGTGGTCACCATTTCTGCTTCAATTTGCCACACCTACAGCCGCCCTGTGAGCCCTTCCATTAGCCCCATTTTATAGATGAAGAAACTGAGATCCTGAGTGGTGACCAAGGCCAAAGTCAGCCTGTGGCAGAGTTTTGAGTCAAATACCCTGCTCCAGTGTCCATGCCCTTGGGTCACAACTACATTCTGCTGCTTTTTACTCATCAATACATGCACTGGGGTGTGAGGAGGGGCTACTGACAGTGGGTTCTCACCGGTGAACAGGAGCTGGTCAGACAAAGGACACAGGCCAGGATGACGAGAAGGTTGGAGGCATTAGGAGGAAGCAGAAAAGTGGGTGCAGCTGGAAAGAAAGGCAAGTGGGTATGTGTACACAACAGGTGCTCAATAAAGACTTTATTGTGTACATAGCAGGTACTCAATACTTTGTTCACCCGGGTGCTGACCAAGCCAGTAGAGATGGACTAAGAGTGTGGCTTTGTCCTTACCCATGTGCACAGGCCGACCCTGTGCCAGCACTCGCCCCAGCCCTACTGAGGCCCCCCCCCAACCCAGTGGAGGAGAGTGGTGGAGTGGAGGCGGAGGCACCGCAGGCCCCGGCTGTGTGGCTCTGGAAGAGGCTGGGGCCTGCTGGGTGGTGTGGGCCTGTGGCTCTGCCTGGAGAGGCCACGGTCCCGGGGGAGCCGTGGGCAGCCACCGCTGCCGCTCTGATAACCTTCAGCCCTGACCTCATTTCCCACCGAGCCGCCCGCAATTTCTTCCAATTTTCCACATAATTAGCTGAGCGGGAGACGCAGCCTCTGCTCCAGGCCTGGTCTGCGAGGCGGGAAGGAGCCAGCTGCTCAGGGCGCTGAGGCTGGGGGCAAAGTCGCTCCCTGCCTGCATGTGGGACCAGGGGCAGAGGGCATGGGCGAGAGCAGGGGTAGGCACAGGGGCCAGGGTAGCACGAGGGCAAATCACAGGGTGGGGGCAGTGCCTGCTCTCATATCTCCAAGAGAAAGTCACGTCAGAGATGGAAAATGACCAGGACAGTGTCCCCCACAGCCTGTCTCCACCCACCCCTCCCACCAGTACATCCTCGCAGTGCCTGACCTCCCCGTGGCTCTCTCCCTGTGGGTCAGCAGGGCTGAGGCCCTGTGCGCCTGTGCCTCTTAACACAGCTCTCAGAGGCCGTCACAGTGTCTGTCTGTCCCAGGGCAGGAAGCCAAGGTCACACAGCACACCCATGCAGGAACCCAGGCAACGGCCAC
The DNA here is from genome assembly GCA_004025085.1 of Thryonomys swinderianus. Taxonomy (NCBI): domain Eukaryota; kingdom Metazoa; phylum Chordata; class Mammalia; order Rodentia; family Thryonomyidae; genus Thryonomys; species Thryonomys swinderianus. The sequence goes on from PVIC010000037.1 coordinate 166,839, forward strand.
CAGATGCCAACGCCACTTGAACCCTCTAGGTCCTAAAGTGCCTGGCCACTCCACCTCCTCTCTGGCCCTGCACGTGGGGCGGGGCTGAAGCCCTGAACAGCATAGGGAGTTGCCAGCCACCCTCCCTCCAGTCTCCTTGGGGTGACTCTGAGGTGCCAGGTTCAGAGTCAAGGCTGAGGTCAGAAGTGGAAGTGCTCTGCACACCCCAGGGTCACAAAACATGAAGGGATGCAGCCAGGCATGGTGGCCCATGCCTGTAATCCTGGCACTCAGAAGGCTAAGGCAGAGGATCCCTGAACAACTGAAGCCAGCCTCGACTACATAGTGAGGCCCAATCTCAAAAAACCAAAACTAAATAAATAAAAGTAAGCAAATATAAGCTACCCAGACCCATGCCTTCTGTAAAGTCTAACCCTGGTGTCACCACCTCCAGGCAGCCCTCCATGCCCAGGCGGGGCTATGCAGTACCCTCAGGGTCCTTGGCTCCCGAGACCAGCACAGAGTGGCCACTGACCAGAAGGTGGAAAAGGGGCTGTGGCACACATGGGCACACACCATGGGTGGGTCAAGAGTCTACAGACACACTCTCAGGCAGGAGTCCAGTCCCCTCAAGCTCAGTCCCATGTGTCAGACAGCACATCCGGGACAGTGGTCAGCTAAAGGAGGTGAGGGGTGACGGCAGACTGCATCCCAGAAGCTCTGGGTTTGAAGTCAACATAGTGCCCTCAAAACTGCCAAGGAACACTGCATCCTGTGGAGGCTGGGCATGGCAGCTGGGTAACCACCTCAACTGACCTTGAACTCGGAACTCAAAGGATCCTTCTGCCTCAAACTCCTGAGCTCTGGGACTATAGCATGTGCATCCTGCAAAGCCTCACCCCAGGAGATAGGCGGCCTTGGGCTCCAGCTCTGGTCTCAGTGCTGGCCCAGAAGTCACTACTGCCTGACCAGCAGGCCCAGAGGGAGGGTCTAGCCCAGCTGAGAGCAGGAGGTGGGGGCCGTGGCCTCCCGTGAAGTCGCTGCCACAGCGCCAGGAGCAGAGGCCTAGAGGAGCACACTAATTAGCTGTTGGGAGTGGGGCATGCGCAGCCCCCTCCCCACCAATCTCGCTCAGAATCGCCCTCTGCCACCACGTGTCACCCGAGATAAAGGGAAATATGTTCAAAGAGGGCTCACTAACGAGGCAGAGGGAAGCAGATTGCCTCCAACGCGTCCAGGCAAGGCAGATAAATTAAATCCACAGAAAAAAATAACTCATCACTGCGCCTCCTGGGAAGAAGCGGCTCTTAGAGCTGGGTGGCTGGGTGGCTGGGTGGAGGCTCTGGGTGTGAACCTCTCACCTGCCCCGAACCCATCTGTAATGGGGCCGCAATACCGCACTGCCTGTGCCCCCCAAGACATTATTCCCAGCCTCACCTTCTGCACATATTCCTCTCTGCAGCTGCACCTAGGCCCCACTGGAGACAGCCCTCAGCCACAGCCTCGCTGCTCAGGGGCCTGGACCTCCATGCTCAGGTAGCACATCATGGCCTGCAGTGGACCCAGGCCCTTGGGGTGTCCTCGTTGCTGTGGAAACCCACTCCTGCTGGAGGAGCAAGTTGACCTGACCTTGTCAACTGAAATGAAAGCCATGTGGCATGACCCTGAGAGCAGAGTGACCGTGGTGGGAGGGGGCCCCCATGGCTGCCCCAGACTGAGCCACCCACCCTGGCAGCATTTGGGGTGCAGCAAAGGGGCTCCCTTCCCTACAAAGCCCGAGCAGAAGGAACCCTGACTATGGGAGTATAAGGGGCAGGCCCATGGAGCCCCTGCTCAGGACAGCCTCCCTCTGCTGTTCTGTCTCCCCCAACTCTCTTCCCGTGACTGTCTCTGACAGTTCCATAGTGGCAACCCGAAGAGTAACCCCAAACAGGAAGGCAGCCACTTCCCCCCACCCTGTGCAATAGTGTGCAGGCCGCTGATCTCGGGCTCCCTGGGGTGGGGCTGGGCAGCCACAGGGTCTGTGTAGCCACAGGGTCTGTGCTTCATTCCTGCTCCCCCCCCATCCTTATTCTCTTCACACAGGAAGCAAGGTTTTCGGGTGCCCACACTGCACAGTAGGGAGGAGCACAGTGCACAGTGTGACCACACACGCACACGCGCACACACACACACACACGCACGCACACGCACATGCACACATGGTTGGCAATCATCTTAGAGACACTGGAACCCTGGGGTGCAGCCTGCCCACTATGACCTCCCTTTGACCCAGGCTCCTGCAGTTGCTCCAGCCATCCTGGCCCCTCTTCCTGGCTCCAGGGGCCCCCAGGAGGTTCACGGCCCCACCTGGGCTGCGGGGCCAAGGGCCCCTTGGGCAGCCTGCAGCCCTGGCCTCCCAGAAGTGGCTGTGGCCCAGAGAAGGGGGAGCAGTGGGCCTGACAGGCAAGATCACCATGGCAACCATGCCGCTGCTAGCAGGAGGGGTTGTGAACAAAGGTAGCTCCCGTGGGGCAGCGCAGCTGCTGCCCTCTCACAGGCCCCACAAGTGCTGGTGACAGCAGGACCTTCCCAGAGGAGGGTAGTGACCTGGTGGGGCAGCGATGGGGGTCGCATGGGGGCGGCGACACCTCCAGGGACTGGAGTACAAGCTAGGGAGGCGCAGCAAGCGCCAGGGACCTTGTGTCAGGCCACAGGATGAGGAGAGGCACTTTCCCATCACCCTGGGCTTGGCCCGAGTTTGGCCCACCTGGCTGTCCCATTCCCTGTGCCCAGGAGGGAGAGCAGGGAGGCCCTACTCCTGCTGCCGCAGGTGGAGCTCCTTTGAGGGTGAACACACCTCCAATGCCTCTGCCTGAGCTCCATGCCAAGCTCCCCTGACACTGGTTAAGATCAGCACCTGCCTGGCAGGGCTCCACCCATTCTACAGATGAAACCAATGCCCAAGCTTCCTAGGCAAGGGGAGCACTCAGTCCAGCCCTGTGCTGCCCAAGCTCCTCTGGCCTGTGGAGCTCCCAGGGCCTACGGTGACCACTCCTTATACATAGGAGTAAAGTGAGGCCTAGCAGGACAAGAGTGACACCTCAGAGAGTCACTGATTTCAGCTGGGTCTCTTCCATGATGCAACATACAAAACACTTAATGAAACAGGATTTCATTTTTTATATCTTCTAAGACTTCTCTAAATCAATGCCAGAATCTAGAAGAAATCCCCCTCCTGCCAGGCGTGGTGGCTCACGCCTGTAATCCCAGCACTCGGGAGGCAGAGGCAGGAGGATTGCTGAGTTCCAGGCTTGCCTGGGCTACATAGTGAGCTGAGGGCCAGCCTGAACTACAAAGCGAGATCCTGTCTAAAGAAAAAAAAAAAAATCCCCCTCCTGCTGTGTGCTCGAGTCTGTGGTTAGATGAGAAGAAAGCAGGGCAGCCTGGTGCCCTCCTGCTTGCCCTCCCCAGGAAACCTTCCCACCCTGCAGGTAGCCAGGCAGCGCCCAACACAGACAGCCCAGTGGGGACTGGGGCATCAGGCTGGGCCCTTGAGGAGCAGCGGCCAGGCCAAGCCCTGACAGAAGCTGTGTCTCCACATCTGTGCTGGCTGTGACTCAGTGGCGAGTGTGTCCTCCTGTGGTTGAGGCCTGGGCTCCATCCCAGTGCCACAGAAATACAAAGGTTTGGGTGGTCCCACAGACTGGGGCTGCCACCCGGGCAGTGGCTTTGGGGGAGTCTGGAAGTTGGTAAGGGAAGAATGGAGCTGGGCAGCTACATTGCAGGAACCATGGCTCCCAGAGCTCAGGGCTGAAGCCCAGGAAGCCAAGGCTGGAGCTGGGTGGCCAGGGACAGCGGCAGGGTGGACAGCACACACAGGTGCTCAGCCCATAGACAGCACTGTGTGAGCCTGGCTCCTGGTCTGCTTGGCACTTGAAATGTTGCCCAGGTCCCCTTCTCTTCTGCTCAGCTCTCCTAGCATCCTGAGCTGTATGCTTCCCCAGAATGCACTCCTCATGGCCCATCCACCTCCCAGCTGGGGAACTGAGGTACAGAGAGGCTAATAGACCTGCATAGCAGCACTGACTCCTGAGAATCCATTTGACAGATCTGAAACGGGGCGGAACGCAGGGAGAACAGGAAGGAGGGGTGTGTACACACAGCTCCTGGACTGGCCTCTGGCTGTGGCTCCCTGGTCTCCAGGCCAGACACCTCTGAGGGCTGAGCAGGCGGCCATGGTGGCGACAGCAGACTGGGCTTCTGCCACCGCCTCCACCCTGTTACTCATGTCCCTGCTGCTATCGCCATGGGGAACCTGAAGGTAGCAGCACCAACTGTCCCACCCTGTCTGCTCCCTGCCCATCTGCTCCACACCCAAGTGCAGGGAGCCACTGCTGGGGGCTGCGCCTCCTGGTCCTGGGCCAGGGTCACTGTGGACACAGGGTGGCGGGAGCAGCAGGGTTGCTGGCTCCGTGACAGAGCTGCACTGGGTGAGGCTGCAGCATGGGGACCTATAGGGCCCTTCCGTTTCCACTCTGCCTGGCCCCTCCTAGAAACACAATGGTTCCTGCCACCACATGTCTGAATCAGACTAGAGGAGGCACATGGGGGGCAGGGATGGGTGACCTTGAGATGTCCTCACAGCCTCCCTGCTGCTGAGCAGATTCCAGAGCCTGCACCTCAGTCTGTGACATTTAGCCACAAAACCCCGAGGGGCTCAGGGACCACCCTGTGGGGCGTCACACGGGGCAGGGAAGGGGCTGTTGGCACCAAGATCTGGAGAGGTTGGGGACAGCCCATTGGGGTCCACATGTGTAGGGCCGGTACTGTCGGGATGAGATGCCCATCTGGGTCCCCTGGGGACTGTGGCAAGGCTGGCTGGGTGGAGGGGTCTCCAACCCACTAGTTCAGCAGCTCTGCTGCTTCTGGCTGTGTGAGCTGGGCCAGGCGGCCATCTCCACACCCCACAGTACACCAAGTGGCCTCGGGACAAGTGGAGGCCAGGTTCAGCCTGCTCTCTGCTCCAGCCCCGGGCTGCTCTTTGGCTGTGAAGCCCAGGCCTGATCTAGCCCCAGGCCCACCTGGGCCTGCTTCCTGTGGGTGCTCCCAGCCTTACCCCATGCGGGCATCCACATACAACATCCTGACCCACTGGGCACACTGAGCCCTTTGTGATGCCAGCAGGCAGCAGGTGCTTGAGAGAAATGGGGACAGTGGTGGTGGACCAGAGGGAACAGTGGCGACATCCCACTTGTGAGGACAACAGGGAGATTCCCAGAGGACAGGACGTCCAGCAGCAGACAGCACAGCGGCCTCTCCCTGTGGTGCAGCGCCCACGGGCAGCGTCTCCCTGGAGTATGGCATGTGCCTGCCATATGCTCTCCCTCTGCAGCATCCTGGGCACTTCTGCGCCTGCTGGTGGGGGCAGCATGGCCTCACACTGCCACCCAGCTGCCAATAGGAGCGGCTTGGCAGAGGGCGGAGGGGGTCGAGCTCACCCCTAGCAGTGAGATGTCTGCCCCTGGTGCCCACAGAATGGGGCTGCGGCAGATGACACCCTGAAGCCAAGTGTGCCCTGCAGACACATCTCCACCTCACCATGACCAGGGCTTCTGTCACTAGAGGGGAGGTGGGTGGGCGCCATGAGGCAGAATTCTCAAACAGCAGGGCAGCGTCCCAGTAGCAGAGCCCGCGCCCACCCCGGGGCCTCACCAGCCTCCCTCTTCCCGGAATGTGACTCTCTAGGCTCTCTGGGCCAGTGGCATGGAACAGACCCACGGCTGTCGATCCAGGCTCCCAGGCCGCGGTGACTGAAATGGGCTCAAGGTCTCCTCAGAAGACCGAGAAGCAGTTATAACCAGTCAAGGCACAGTGCGGAGCCTGGCAGAGGAGTGCAGGTCCTGGTTTGGATCCTGCCTCAGCCACTTGGCACATGTATGTGGCCAAGCAAGGGGCTTGTCTCACTGGGTCTGGGTGTCCTTGTCCCTAAATAGAACCACTTGCATGATGGCCTGACATGGGTCCGGGACTAGGGTGGCTGCCCTGGGCACTCAGCAGGACTGGGAAAAGCTCTGGGGGCGCCTGGGAGGCGGCAACCAGACAAGAAGGGTGGTACAGCATGGACACTGGGCAGCTGCTATGGCTCCCAGGCCTCCATTGGACCCATCCCAGAGGGGAGACCAGAAAACAGCTGGTCTCCACCCAGGAAGCAAGCAGAGGCCACCAGCAGGCAGGTGCAGTGCACTGTGAGGCCTGGCCTGTCCCACCTGCAGCTCACACTGTGGGCCTCTAGCCTGTCCCCCTCTCTGCAGAAGACCTGGGTCTGCCTCTGGCTGAGCCAACAGGCTGGTGCCCAGCCCCATGCCCCATGTGGGAGAGGGTCGGAGAGGCTGAGAGGGTGGCCACAGACCCTGTCACTCACCCAGAGTCTCCTGGGCGGCACCCCACACACCCCGGAAGTCAGGCCTGAGACAGGGTGGAGGGGAAACCAAGAAGAGTTCTTCTGCAAAAGGACAGGTTATGTGGCCTTCAGGGCCATCTCAGGACCAGAGAGACACAGGTAGGGCCTGGACCAGCAAGAGAACCTGCTGCCACACAGCTACACTCGAACGTGAGCTCCCAAGGGCACAGTAACCCAAAGGGTGACAATCATGTCCCTGCAGAACCTGAGTCCATGGCTCACAAAAACCCTGTGCACACCAGCCAGCTGGGCATGACAAGCTACCTGCACACCGCAATAGCACGCAGCCAAGAGAAGGGGAAGTGGTGCCTGAGCTGCAGTGCAGATAAACCTGGACAACACGTGGCCTCGTGCGAGCACCAGACACAAAGGCCCGCAGTAGGAGCTGTCCCAGAACAGACAGATCCGGGACAGAAGCCAGAGTGCGGCTGCCAGGGCCTAGGAGGGGGACGGGTGGCGGCAACGGCCAGAGCTCTGGGGCTTCTCCTCCAGGAGATGGGGATGTCCCAGAATTAGATGGGGTTGCACAACTCTGACTATTCCCAGAACCACTGCACTCTCTTCTCAAGAGTGGGCGACTCACACGACACTCAGATTGTATCTCAATAAGGCCGTTAGGAAAAAGCTGTACTTAAAATAGCACTTAGAAAATGCCCTTTTGAACACAGGGTATTCCTGAATGCAAAGTGGGGGTCTCAGTGGAGTAAGGAGAAGCAGGGGTGGAGGCTGGGAGGCCCTGAAACCTGGACCCTGTGGCCGCCAGCAGTGAACCAGACCTTGGGCGCACCAGAAAGTCTTGACCCCTCGACAAGGAAGCCCCTTGGCTCCTCTCCCTGTGGGGGAAGGAGAGTGAGGGCTCTTTTGACCCACAGCTGGGAGTTCACTCAGCCTTGAGCAAGGAAGGGACAGCCACAGAGCCAGCATCAAGAGTGGGGGACCCATGCTCCATACCCTATCCCTCACCCAGACAGCCCTGATGCCTGATAGGCAATAACCATTCTTTGTTCTGCCCCACCACTGAGGAAACTGAGGCATGGGGTGGGAGGGATGCAGTTAGCATTGTGCTTAGCAGTCTGGCCTCTGTAGCTACAGTGACAGGGAGTTTGGGCAACACACAGAGGGGGAGGACACTGGCCGGCCCAGGGCAGTTCCAGGGCGAGCCCCAGGCCTGCGCCTGTGGGAGGCAGAGCCGTGAGAACTAACCCTCACGTGTCCCTGGGAGCCAGCCTGGATGACTGCCCGTCCCGCGCCCTGGAAGGGAGCCCGGACCTCTGCCCTGGAGAACTTGGACGGACTCGCCCATGGAGGAGTCCGCGCTGGGCTGGCAGTGGGCCTGGAGAGGGTCTCCTTCTGCATCCTCCACTCCCAGGCTGAGACTCTTGGAAGCCTCACATGAACGACACCAGCCTGCGCCCACCTCCCTGATGGTGTCCCCACCACCAGGGGCTCCCAGAGGAGGGGCTAGGGCCACCTGGGCGGTTTGCTCCCCTAGACTGGGGCCCCTCCAACTCCCCAGTGGCTGCTGGCCAGAAAACTCAGAACAGGCTCGTGATCTAGGGCACAGAGCCCACAGCAGCAGGGCTTCAAGTATGGCTCGATCCAGGGGCTGCAATGGTAACTAGAGCTGCCTCCTCTGGCCCTGGTCTTCCTGGCCGTCCCTTCCTGGGGCCCATCAATACTGGACTCACCCAGGGGCCTCTAGCAAAGTCATGAGTTGAATACAAAATGGAAGGGCCCCACGACCAGAACCCAGCAGGCCGATGCCACCAAACCACTCCTGGCCTAATTGCCACTGCATTTCCTGTTAGCTGAAGACCTAGAGGGGGGACAGGACATGGCGCCAGCCAGTGCTGCTGCCTCTCCCCACTTGGTTCCAGCCAAGACAAGGCTCCCCAAGGACTAATGCTGGTGTGTAAATATTAGATACTTGTGTCTCCTCCGAGACCAATTACACACATCACGGGGCTCCCCCAGGACCCCGCCTTCCACTTACAGTATCATCATTAACAGTCTATTAGGGAACAGCTGCTGGGGAGGGAAGAGGAAGGGAAGGAGAGAAGCAGAGGGGAGAAGGAGAGGGAAAAAGGGAACAAGAAACAAGCAGAGAGGCAGGAAGGGTTACAGAAGGGGACGACAGAGCAGAGGAGGGTGAGATGGGCAGATGGGATAGTCAGGAAAAAGAGGGATGAGGAGAGAGGCTGAGAGATAGAGGAGGAGGAGAAGACAGAAGAGGAGGAAAAAGAGGAGCAGGAAGCAGTAGCAGCCAGGCCATGGCCCTGTGACAGCCCCAAAAAAGCCCCTGGGGGCCATGCTCACACCAGAGGGCCTTAACCCATCAGCACTGGGATTTGCCCCAGGATTCCCATGGCTGGAAGTGGGCAGCTGAGAGTCACCCCTTCCAGGCAGAAACCTTAGGAGGGTGGTGTGTGCACTGGCCACCAGTGGAGCCTGGAACACTGTTCAGAAGGGAAGGGAAGGCTGGGCGGCACCGTGGGAGCAGACCTGGGTGTGTGTGTGGGGGGGAATGACAGGGCCCCAGTGACCAGCTTGCTTGCCAGGAGCTGTCCAGAGTCTCAGAGCTGGTATCCAAGCCCCATGACCTGAGGCCTGGCTTCCATGGGCAATTGGGGGATAAGACTGGTGGGAGAGGGACAGAGAGGACAGCACAGGTCAAGGCCACTACAGCCGTGTCCTCATGCGACCCCAGGGCACCTCCCAACCACAGATGCCATTGCTATGGGCTCTGGAGGCTGTGGCCCACCACTCACCATTCATGTGCCTGCCTGAGTGCCTCCCATACTGGGCAATTCCCAAGGTCTGGAGCAGAGTGGGACCAGCCATAGGGCACTGGGTCAAGTGGAAAAGCAGCAGAGCAGAGAGATGGGCACTCCTGAGGCAGTCAAGGAAGGCTTCGGGGACAGCAAAAAGCAGTGGCCACCCCGAGAGGCCAGGAACAGAGGCCCAGAACATGCAAGAGCCCAGGGGCAGGGACACAAAATGTCCACGAAGTGGGGGAGCCCTGGGCTAGGGCTGAGCCTGAGAGGAGCTGGGGGGCTGTCAGCATAAGGATATGGAATTTTACTGAGAGCCGGAAGCTGCCCACGCTGGCCTTGTCACAAGCACCTAGGGGCTGCGCTGCTGGGGGATCCCAGCCGGCCCTCTCCACCCCGGGCACCAGCGAGGGCTGCAGCGTTCTCACCGCCCAGGACGGCGGGAGAGGCCGCATCTCCCCCTTCTCAGCCCCCTCTCCCGGCTGCTGGGAATCCAGGGCCTCTGAGAGCAAGGGTGGGGCGGCCTGGCGCCCTGCAGCCCGCCGGGACGCCAGGATTTCAGACTCCCAGCCCTGCAACACATTTTTATTTCCCCTCCTGCAGGGCTGGGAATAATTAGGTGACGGGGGACATAAATCATGGCTTACTCCTGTACATCTGTTAATCACATCTCCTGCAGAGGGGTGCACACACGTGTTTGTGTGTGTGTGCGCGCACGCACACGTGCGCGTGTGTGTGTGCAGGGTCCTGTACCTGGGGCATCCTGTGGAGGGCTACCAGAGCACCCCATGTTTACTATTATGATCCCAGAGAGGACACAAGGCAGCTGGAGTCTGGGCTCCAGGTTCCTGGAACTCAACACACATACAACACTGGACCCAGAGACACCCCCCCACACACACTCGTTCAGCCCCTTAACTCACACAATCATCCTGCAGGGCTGGGTTTTGGCGCCACCTAGGGCCCATGTTCTGGAACTGCCAGCGTGCCCCTCAGGCCCACCTCCTCCCACTTGGGGAACACCCCCATAAGGGTCCCTGCAGGTGTGAAAGACACCACATTAACTGGCAGTAGGGTGGGTATGGAGGACAAATATTTCAAGAGAAAAATCTCAACCTAACTGCTTTAAAATCAATGTCAAAGCTGTAAATTTATCCCATTAAACCCAACTAAAAGAGGAGGGGAGAGGAGAAGTTCTTCTCTTCCTCTGTGTGTGTCTCTTTCTCCCTTTCCCCTTATTTACCTCTCCTTTTTCTTTCTGAATCTGTGTGTGTGTGTGTGTGTGTGTGTGCTGCTGGGAATGGAACCCAACCCCTCTTGAGTGCCGGGTTACTCCTGAGCTGCATCCCCAACCCAAGAAGCAAAAGTTCTTTGCTTTGCTTTGTTTTGGTTTTGTTTCATAGTACTGGGGACTGACCCTGGGCCTCTGCACTGAGCTCAATCTCTAACCCTTTTTATTTTATATTTTCAGACAGGGTCTCACTAAGTCGTCCAGACTGGGCTCTCCAATTTGTGACCCTCCTGCCTCAGCTTCCCAGAGTGCTGGGATTACAGGTGTGGAGCACCACAGCCAGCTCTCAAGGGAGAGACCTGAACTCAGTTAGAAAGCTCCCTTCAGTGGCTCTGAAGGAGATAGTGAACCACCATGAGAAAGGAGAACCATCCCACCAGCCATGGCGGATATATACATCCAGGCAGGCTGAGACCCAGGGCTGTGGCCCTGTCCTCACTGACAGCACTGTAATGGCCCAGGCTTCAGGTTGAGAGGCAGCAGAAGCTGCAGCAGACAGTGAAGCAAGCCCCATGCAGAAGATGAGGCTGGGCTGACCTTGGGCCACACCCCCCTCAGGAGGACAGCTGGCACTGACCCAGGACCCGTCCCCCCACCCCACCCCCAAATACCATACAGTCCCCTGGCTGCTGGGCAGTGTGTCAGTTCTCGCGACCACCCACCATGACTCCCTCTCAGTGTGCCTGTGACTCAATTTGCCCCCTTAGCTCTCCTCCTGCAGACTGGGCCCTGGTGGTACTGCTTACGAGCTGCTCACAGTGCTAGAGGCCAAGCCCCAAGGGGTCCACACCACACCCCCCCCACCTCCTGAGGCCCCACTGATGCTCCCTGCAGTGCCATGTGCGTGCCAGCCACACACATCCTAGGCCTGCATCTCCCTTTAGACTCAACACTTGTGAAGGTGTTGAGTGTTGAGCTACATGGGTGTGAAAAAGTTAGACTGTGTGCAACACCATGTGGGGTACTCGTGGGAGTGGCACTGTCCCATTGCCCCTGCATCCCTCCCAGAACTACCACATACACTCACATGTGCCCCAGTGCACGTGCAAACTCTTGTGCTACCACATGGCTCAGAGCCTTCCACAGAACTGGTCTGAGACTCATCCTTTCCAGTACCAGCCACTGTGCCCCAGAGTCCCACAGGCCCCATACCCCACCCCACGTACCAGCCATGAGTGGCTATACCTTCCTTGGCACATGACAGGAAGGCAGGGACACAGTCCTAGCAGCAGGCAGAGGGACATGTGTCCCTCTTGGTGAATTCCCTGCCCCATGTCCCTGGCCCTGTGGCACTCAGAAAGGGAAATGGAGTCTCCCTGGAGCCTCCAGAGGCAGCAACCCTACCCGACCTTGACACTGTCCCTATGGTACCAATGTGGCACTGCAGGCTCCTCCATCAGGTGTGCCCACACTGGTGCAGTCTGTCACATTCGCTGTGGAAGCTGACACCTGTGCCTCCTTGCAGAGGGTCAGCAGGAATGTCACAGCCCAGGCCCCCCCAAGGGGAGGGGAGGCCTGACATTGGGGTTCCCCAGCTGTCACACACCTGGCAGCTCCTGTCCCCTCTGCCTCAATGTCCCCTTTTTTGTGGTACCAGGGATCAAACTTGGGACCTTGTGCTTGCAAGGCAGGCGCAGTGCCACTGAGCTATATCCCTGACTTCAGTGTACCCTCTCGCCCAGGATGCTGGAGTCAGACAAGGCCTGTGTGCAGAAGACAGTGTGGGGCTGGGCTAGGTCTTTACCCTGTAACAGCCATGACTCATGTGCTGCCAGCATCCCACACGCAGGGCTTGTCTGGCAGGGGTGCCCAACCTTCTGGTGGCAGGAAAGGAGGACCCAGAACCACCCAGCACAGGGCTGGGGAGAGCAGGCCCCAGTGGGGTGCAAGTGGGGACAGCCCCCACAGGGGGTGTTCAGTCCCTGTGCCTCCCCAAGGCAGCTGATGTACCCTTCTTCCCACGCAGCCTCTAAGGCCTTTTAAAAGCCCCACTCTAGCCAGTCATGGGAGCATATACCTTAATCCCGGCACTCAGAAAACTGAAGCAGGGTGCCAATTTTGAGCCCAACCTAAGTAATATAGCAACTTAGCAAGACCCTGTCTTAAAATAAATATAATAACTGTTAGGGCTATAGTTCAGTGTGAAGGCCCTGGGTTCCATCCCTAGAACTGAAAAGAAAAAGATAATAAAAGCCCCATGCTAGTCACCAACCTCCTGCCATCCTCCAAAAGCCTCTATGCCAATGAAGGCCTGTGCTGGGGATCTGTGCTGGGCAGCCTGCATACAGTAGGTGCCCGGAAATAAATGAGTGAAAATCAGAAACAGGAAGAAAGGGACCAGCAGCAAATAGGGGTCACAGAGCAGGCTGAGTGCTGCCCCCAGCCCACCTGGCCACGTTACAAGGGCGAGGCAAGGCTGGCGGCCTGGAGCCTGCCCCAGCTCTGACCCGCATCCTGCCAGGTAGGGGCAGCTCTGAGCAGTGGGGCCTCTATCCCTCCTGGGACCACAGAGGCTGGGATGCCGCGCATGCTCCCATCCACCCAGGGCGTGGGGCCAAGGCTGACAACCAGGCGGGCGAGCAGAGGCTGGCTCTGGAACGCTGCCCTGGACACTCACTGTGGGAGGCGCTGGGTCTGGAAGGAAAATAAACTCGCTGCAGGGGAGGAAACAGGCCCAGATGCTGGGGAAGTGGTATTGGGGGTCAGGGCAGGCTGGCGGCTGGAACTCAGAAGAGAAAGTGTCCCCTCCCTCCCGCAGAGGTCTGCCTGCCGCCACCCAGGACTGTCCCATCTGGGAACAAACAGCACCCTGAGCCAGGACTGGACCACAGCCCCTGGTCCACCCATTCATTCATTTGTCCCTTTGTCCCAGTTCGGGGTAAGCCAGACCCACTCCAGGTGCTGGGGCTGGAGCAGCTGGCAGACGTCTGGCTGCTTCGATGGCTCCCCAGTGCTGCGTCAAGGTCAGGACAGCCACCCTCCTGCCATGCCCCTGAGGGCCGACGCTTTCCACTCACAGCAGCCCTTCTGCTCAAGAACCTTCACAAGCTCCCTGTGACCCTCCAGAAAGGTGGAAGCAATGTGTGCCCGCCTGCCTGCTGTTCCCTCCGTAAAACAACTCTCCCTCTCCCACATCTGATGGTTCCAGAAGCCGGCTGGACGCCCTGCCCTGCCTCCCCCACAGCCCCTGAACAGGTCTGGCTCCTCCCAGCCGCTTCCAGCTGAGGCCTCCAAGTTCCTCATGGTGGCTACACAGCCAGGAAGCAGCGGGTCTGGGCCGGGACCCAGCTGGCACAGACCTTCATTATTTATCTTTACACAGAAGTTGGCATCTGCTGTCCAGCGCCACACCACAGGGGCCATCCAGGGTGACACAGGCACAGCCATGACCCTCTGGGCCTCAGTTTCTTCTCTTTGCAAAGGAGGCTGGTTTAGCTGCTCCCAGTCCTGGGCGGGAGGGGAGAAAGCCAAACTGCTGCCTCCTTTCCGGGCCAGCCCACTGCTCAGAGGCAGCAGCCAGAGCCAGAGCGGGAGGGCCGGGAAATCCGGAGGGTGGAGGGCGGCCCCAGCCACAGCCCCAGGCCGGCGCCGAAGGGGGCGCCGGCGGCCCGAATCGGCCCCAGATGCACAGTGCAGCCGCATTCCTGGAAGGTAGCACCAGGCCAGCCCGCGCCAGATGTGTATCCCCAGCAGCTGGCCTAGCTAATAAGGTCAGGTCTGGCTCCAGCCAGCCGCGTACCACACCCACCGGGCTCCTAGGGGGACCTCAAGCCCACCCGGGAACCCTGCCCCCTGCAGCAGGCAGCAGGCAAAGGGGGGGGGGGCAGCTCAATCAGAAGGTGCATGCGGGGAGGGCACCCGCAGGGCAACAGCTGCCTGGCAGGGGCAGCTAGGAGTCAGGATCTGGGATTCCCTTTCCTGGCCACCCCCAACAGAAGCAGGCTGTGGTGACTCCATGGGGGAAGGAGTGCAGGGAGCCAGGGGGGCCGGGCCCATCGCGCCCATGGGTCCCTCCCCCAGATAAAGGGCAGCTGCTGCCTTTGTTTCTGGAGCAAGACAAGCCAGATGCTCTGATCCCCCAGCTGGACAGATCTGCTGGCTCTGGGCCCCACTGACAGCCTGCAGAGCCCTGCAGGGCTGGGGCGCAGCCTGGCACCCCGACCTGTCCCATCTCTCAAGGTCAAGGGCCAGCCAGGCCGCAGCTGGGGACAGACTCTCCTAGGCAGGTCCTGGCTCTTTGGATCTAGATTTCTCACCCCCCTTCAGGAAGGACACAGCTGCCCCTCTCAATGTGCATCCCTGCTGCTGCTGGCATCTACAGTGGTGCCACCTCATGCCTGGCCAGAGCCCAGGGCCCACTAACCACATGTCTGCATCCAGAGAACAGAGCACCCAGCCATTCCCACCCAGGCAGCTCATTCTCTCCTTTGAGGGCCAAGAGCCCAAGTAGGCTGCAGCTGGTCTCAGCTGCTGCACAGGCAGACACCACCCACCAGGTCCCATGATCGTCATACAGGACTGTTTCCTAAAACAAGAAAGCAGCCCAGAGAGGCAAAGAGACTTCCCTGCGGTCACACAGCAAGGGAGAGGAAGGGGAAGAATGTTCAAGGAGCAAAAACAGGAGGGAGAAGGGGCAAACACCCTCTTCACAGGGCTCGAGCCACTGGAAGCACCTCCCCGCAGCTTGACCAAACGCAGAGCTGGGCCTGGCCTGGTTGCAGTGAACCACAGTCCCCAGGGGAGGCTGAGATGCCTGCACCCAGCATAGGAGGCCTGCTCTGGGCACATTCGAATCTGAGGGGCTGCCTTCCTTGTGACATCTGTGGCCACTCTGTGGCCCTGCTGAGTGCATGGGGGCAGGGGAAGGAGGGGCCTGGGGCAGTCATGCTGGGGCCCCTCTCCCCAGGCCACCCCATCCTTCCAGGTTGCCTCACTGGGAGCTAGCTCACTCAGGACTGGGCAGCTGGAGCAGGGTGGCAGCTTGGAACTTGTGGGCATCTGGACATGGCGTGACCACCCAGAGCACATTCATCGGCCAGGCCCTTGTCACTGTCCCTCCACACAGCCCACACCCACGGCACTCAGGCATAGACATGCACCACACACACATGTACACATGCCACACACATCCCACACACATGTACACATGACACACACATCCACATGCTCGTCTATACCATACATGCCTCACACAATGCACATACCTCCCAAAGGTGCACACATGCTCACACACACATGGAGGTATCCTGATTCACCTGTGTATACACACATGCACACACTCATCACACATGCATGCAGTGCCCCCAGAGAGGAGCATGCTATCTCTGAGTTGTGCTCCAAGCCCACCGGTTCTGCCCCAGACCTCTACTCTGGTCGGGGCTTTCCCTCCACAGCAGCCCTGGCCATGAGATCTATGATCGAATTAATAGAAAGCAAGGAGACGAATTGGTGATCGGCCATCAGGTGGGTGCCAGGAGGGTGGAAGGCTGGGCTGTGACAAGGGGCTGGGGGTAGGTACCTGGAAGCTGCAACCCTAGCAGGGCCACTGTGGCTGAGGAGGACCCCAGAAGCCAGGTGGCCCATATGTGCATCCTGCCTGGGCCCACAGCTTCACATGTTTGCACCTGACCTTGGCTCACTCAGGCTGGACCAGGGATGATGCCATGCAGCTTTCCCTACAGCTGGGCCTGATTGCAGGCTCTGTGCAGTCTCCAGACACTGAGGGTGCAGGAGCCAGAACCCTGAAGGTTCTGTGGTTCCGACTGGGTCAGGAGCCCATCTATAATTGCAGGGTTTTGAGGACACATCCAACCTACTCAGGCTTGAGGGGCCAGGCCTATTTCTTACAAGCAAAGGACAAGAGTCCTCTACCCCTTCTGGTCCTGCTTTTGGACACTATTGGGTGAGAAAGTGATGGCTGGCACCATGGCAACTCTTCTATGACGAGAAAGATCACTCGGATTGACTATAACTTAGGAAGGGCTTGTCTGCACACGGAGTGTTCAGGCTGCACTTTATACCCCTGCTGCCTTCAGGCTTGGGGATGATCTAAAAAGTGGTCAAAAACAAGGATTCTGGTCCCGGCTTTACTACTTGCTGGCTATGTGGCCTTAGGCAAGTTACTGAATCCCTCAGTGCTACGGTTTCCTTTTTTATAAAGTAATACTGATGAGTATTAATCATGTGGCACATAAGAAAACACTCAGCACAGAGCTGGGCATGCAGGGCCACACCAGCCAGCACAGGTGGAGAACACAAGGTGGGTGGTACATAGCCCTGAAGCACAGTCAGAGATGTTCCTCTCTGTGCCAGAACCACACAGCCTTCCTGCCGGGGCCAGGCCCAGGTCCCTTTCCCAGGGAAGAGGCAGAAGCAGTTTCCTGTTTGGAGAAGACTCTGATCCATCCCTGTCTTTGGGGCTCAAAATGCCACCTCTGCCCCTTGCCAAGGCTTATCTGGCAGGGCTCACCCAATGCCCACTGTGCCAGCACACAGTATGTGTTCAGCAAACCTTGGGAATGAATGAAGGGAGGAGACGCTGTTGGTGCCAAGGGCAGGTATCTGGGGAGGTAGGGAACTGGGCTCAAACAGCACCCAAAGAGGCCACAACCCACTGGAACAGGCTGAGGCAACTTTTAGGGCCTTGTGCTACACCCAAGGAGGAGCGTCTCTCACCACCAGCAGAGCAAGGGCTACCTAAAGGAGTGGGGCTCCAGGAATTTCCCATGGGGCTCTCAACTTCTTCCCACTCCTCCTTTTCTCCTCTCACCTCTGTCCCGCCCCAAAGTCTGGGATCCTCGTCTCCATGGCAGCACTTCCTTCTGGGGCTGCCTGATTGCCAGGAAGGCCTCCAGAGCTGGGTGCAGGGGACCAGGGTTCCTTCTGGGGGGTGACAGGGTGTGGGGGCAGACAGAGGGGGCTGCTGACACCATGAACACATGGAGTATCAGTGAACGGTGCACTTTAAAATGCTATGGAGCCAGGAGCAGTGGTTCACCCCTGTAATCCCAGCACTTGGAAGCTGAGGCAGGAGGATCATTGACAATTTAAGGTCAGCCTGAAATACACAGCCAGACTCTGCCCACAAAAAAAAAAAAAAAAAAAGCTATGGAGGAGTTGAGCTGGGGGTGCACACCTCTGATCCCAGCTCTCTGGGAGGCTGGGGCAGGAGGATCACAAGTTGGGGCCCAGCCTGGGCAACTTAATGACTGGAGAGACGGAGTCTCAAAATAAGAAACAGGCCTGGAGACACGGCTCAGTGCAGAGGGCCTGGGTTCAATCCCAGCACTGAAAAATAAACAAATAAATGTGCTATGGTAGCAAACTTCACGCTGTGTGTGTTTTACCACTGTTTTTAAAAAGGGTTTTGAAACTTAGTCCTGGTCCCATTGGGCATCATCAACTTTAGGAGTCTGAGATGTTTATGACAAGGGGAGGTTTGAAGAAACTGCTATCGTCTCCTGAGATGACAAGAATGTACACGATAGCTCTAATTCCTACCCACCCCTTCCCAGACCAAGGACCCTTGCAAATAGATAACCAGGGAAAACAAAACAAATAAATCCATCTGGGCCCAACATGGAGGTACATGCCTATCATTCCAGCTACTCAGAAGGCTGAGGCAGGAGGGTTGTAAGTTCTAGTCCAGCATGGGCAACTCAGCAAGACACGATCTCAAAATACAAAATAAATAAAGGCTGGGGATGTAGCTCAGTAGGGCCTGGGTTCAACCCCCAATAGTGCAAAAATAAACAAATAAATAAATAACACAGCTGGGATGTAGCTTGGAGCTCCTTGAAAGATGCCAATTTGAAACACAGACAAACTTTTGGGACACAGTACACAACAACTGTTCAAGGGTTTTGTAAGTAGAATGAGGCCAGCGAGGCTCAGGAAGGAAAGTTGTGAGGGGTACAAGGACCAGGGAGATAGAAACACACCCACAAGGGCTCCCCCCTGTGCCCATGGGCGTGAGCAGGACATACTGGTAAGGGGCCAAGACCATGTCTTCACCCTCGTGGGCAAGTGTCCAAGGAGGGCTATAAAATCCCCCTAGCTTTCCTGGCCACTCAACCCCATTCTGTGAGTGGTTGTGCGTGGGGGGTTCAGCCTCCTACTGGTGACCCTGTATTTCTGCCCCTGCTGGAGCCTGGGGGATATGGGCAACATCCCAGGCCACTTGGCCACTCTTGGGGTAGATGGACCCCAGAACATGTGGCCCTGGGCACTGGGCTCTGTGACACATCTCCCTGAGGCCTGATGAAGGAGACATCGGTCACTGGCCCAAGTGTGGGAAGTTGTCCCACCAGGACCAGGGACATCATGGGGCGGCGGGGCCAGAGCCTACCCTCAGCCAGCATGGACACAGCCCAGGGGCAATGTGGCATGGCCCAAGCCTCCTGGCCCTCCAAGATGGCCATTAGGTCACAGAGGCCTAGAGATGGGAGTGGAGGAGGCTATGTCAGCCCCCCTGTGAGCTGTGCCGGCCTCTCTGGCTCCAGCAGGCCTGACGTGGGGCCTGGCGCTGTGCCCAGGCAGATCCAGCATGCTAGGCACCACCCCTGCGGTGCCGGGGTGGCTGGCAGCGCCCCACTGTGCCTGGTGAGAAGGGTTCCGCTCTGGAACTGGGTGATTTAGAGTGCCTGCTGTGTTAAAGCCACAGCCTGTTTAGGTGGGCACAGTGTAGGCGTCATATGCCAGCTCCTGTGGGACACTTTTGTCACAGCGGGTGGGACTCAGCCCATTCATAGCACTTTGTGCACATGTGTGTGCCCATGTATGTGGGTACATGTAAGGAGCGGAGAGAGGACAGGGACTGCGGAGGGGGACAGAAGTAAAAAGGCTCAAAACTGAGGAGTAAACACACACATGGGGGTGTAAGTGTGTGACACTGGCAGTGGCAGCTGACTTCCCCAGGAAGCCAGGCCTACAGTGGGCTCCTCACCACCGGCTGCATGGGGCCAGCTGCAGATCGCCTTGGCTGTGGTCAGGCCTCTACCTCGGGTGGGGCTGAGCCACTTGACCCGGAGTCCGGCTGTGCTGAGTTTTATGGTCAGGACCTGGTTTTCCCAGCCAGGGTGTCTCAGAGAGGGGCCGTGGGGCCGCTGAAGGCCACAAAGGCTTGGCTGTTCTCCCGGCTGAGCCCGGAGGGGGCGGGGTGGGAGGAGGAAGCCAGAGCAGGGGGTCCATTGGGGAGGTTTCCTGAGAGGAGATGCAGGGAGCAAGGAAGAGACAGACAGGAGGATGGAAACACTGCAGGGGAAGGCATGGTGAGGAGAGAGAGAGAGAGAGAGAGGGAGTTTGGTTCGGTCCCGGTGGGTCAGAGACAAAGAAAGCGGTGGGCACGGGCAGCAGGAGGAGGCCCAGCAGCTCCGTGTGTGGTGGGGCTGAAGTTCAGAGGGGGAGAGGTGGTGTGACGACCAAAGTCATTGAAAAATTTTTGGCACAGCTGCCCGAGGCTCCTGGCCGTGGGCCCGGCTCCGAGCTGAACTTAAACAAACCCTGCTGCAGCCATCTGCTTGATTTTAAAATAAATCAAACAGTCTGTTGAGCCGGGGCGATCAGGTTTCCATCTGCGCCGCCGCCGCTCGCCGGCCTGGAGCCCGCTTGCCTCTCCCAGCCACGCTTGGGCAGCACGTGGCCAGTGAGCCTTCCAGCTGGGACAGGACAGGATGGGACGGGGACACGCGAGACTAGGCTGTGTCACACAGGAAAAGGGACCAGAAAGTGCACTTGGGGTCCCAGGGCGTACACCCCAGCTTGTTCTGGCCTGTGGGCAGAGGGAGTAGCCACAGTCCAAGCAGCTGCAGTTCACGGATGGGGACAGCAGCCTGGGACCCACCTGGAGCCACCAAATATAGCCAGGAGGTCCTCCTCCCCCAGGCTTGGTCACCCGGGAAAGGCTGCCCATCTGTCCCCAAGAAATGCCTGTCACTCACAGGGCTGCAGGCCAGGGCAGTCAGGAGCCAAGAGAAACCCAGCACAGGGCCTTGGAGGCCACCTGCAAAGTGTGGGACCAAAGATGCACAGGACCCAGATGCAGCTCTGCAAAAGGCTGGAGGGAAGACCCAGCCATGGGACATGCATCAGGGTACAGGCGCAGTGGCCAGGACAGCCATGTGGAGAGTGACAGGCAGCACAGGGACACAGGGACAGGACAGATGGAGGCTGAAGCAGAGTCTGCTCTGGGCACGGAGAGAGCACGAGGTGTCTATCAGGGCCAGGCCATGGCCACAGCACCTAACTGGGTGGCCAAGGCCAGCTATAGCCACCAGAGCCATGCTTGGACCCCAAGTCTACTCTATCTGGCTCTCCCAGATGATGCCAGGCTCAAAGTAAGTCTCCTGCTGTGGTGGCGGCACATTCCATAATCCCAGCACATGGGAAGAAGAGATCACTGTAAATTCAAGGCCAGCCTGGACTTCATAGTGTCTCAAATCAAATTTCCCAAAACCAAAAGGTTCCTTCTGTCGAATGTCCACATGGACAGGACACACCAGGAGAACATGACTCTCCCATCATCACATTGTAGTCTGGACTTGACAGTGGGCAGAGGTCTAGCTAGCCAGTGAGGGAAATGGCCCAGGCCAGTGCGGAAAGAGGCACCCATGGCAGCCATTGCAGAGCCCAAAATGCCCAAGCCCTGGTGGCTCAGACTACACAGCCTGTGTAGTCTCAAATGACACAAGAGAGAAGGACTGATGGCCTCTCACACCCTGGGCTCAGGGGACACACGCACCGGGAATCTCTCCCTGGGGCCCAAGGAAGGAGGGCTAAATGCCGGCATCCAGAGGAGGAGGAGTCTCGGGGAGGTGCCAGGGAGGACTCTGAGAAGAGGCAGTGGGCAAGCAGGCCAGGAAAGGTCGGAGGAGCCTGTGACACAGTGGGAGTGGACGTGGGCTGAGGTTGGGCACAGGTGCATCCATGGGTGACTATGCCCAGCACGTCCTATGGTGGCTGCGCTGTGCCCTTGGCTGAAGCCCAAGGGGCCATTTCCATTTATAGGCAAGGAGACAGGCGCAGAGATGTTCAGCACTTGCTGGGACCACTGAGCCCTGCTCCACACCCAGAGGAAAGGCACTCATGCCCTGCTGCTCAGCTCCACACAGCCAGAGATGGGCATCACTGCTTCCTGGCTCAGACTCTCAGAGGCCCTCTTGCCTCAATCTCGAGAGTGCTGGGATCACAGGTGTGTGATCACACAGCTACCGTAGGTGATGAGGAACATGCTCAGGGCTGGTTCCAGGACCACCACCTTCTCAGGCCTGGTCTCTGCACAGCACACAGAGGAACTGAGGGCAAGTCAGCTGCCATGGCTACCCTCAGACCCCATGGGGCAGCACACCTCTGGGATCCACCACTCAGCCACCTTGTCACCAGCTGTGTCCTCCCCTCCCACACGGGTACTGAGCTCACTCCCCATGATGACCTGAAGAAGGGGGGGCTGAAGCCCACTCTATAGCTGGAGAAATTGAGCCCCAGCTATGCATCTGCAGACAGCAGCCAAACCTCTCTGTGCTTCAGTTTCCCATCTGCCCCAAGGGAAGAAGACTGGCCCTGGGGAAGGAACAGAGGCTGCACAAATCGGGTCACATGTTGCATGTTACGGGTAGCACTGGTTAGTATCACCCAATGAGAGCAAAGCGGTGGCTGCCTACTGTCGCTGTTAGTAGCTCCCACCTCACAGCCCGCTGCAGCCCTGCCAGAGCTGCTAAGGTCCGCTGTGCTCTGCACCCTGGTTACAAATGGGGAGAGTAAGGCACGGGGCAGCCAAGCAACCTGGCAAAGGCCATGGGGATTTGGAGCTGACTCCCAGGGCGAGTCTCCAACAGCTCTACCCCAGCCACAGACCCCACCCAGGGAGTCTAGCAGGGCGGCTGAGAAGGGCTGGCCAGGTTCCATCCTTCTCCTTCCCCAGGCCCCACATGGACACACAGCAAAGCCCAACACCAATGTCCTGACCCACATTGTGTGTGGGAGGGGCCACAGTTGTGGGGGTGTGCCTCTCCCAGGGAGATGCCCGCTGCTCCTGCGGCCCTGGTGTGTCACTCAGCCCCATCCTGGGAGCAGGACCCCAGCCTCTGTCTAGGACGCACCCTGGCTTTCCAGAGCCTGTGAACCTTATTCCTGCACCCTCCCTGGGCTGGACCCCCACCCCCAGCTCTGTTGTGAGAACCCAGCTCAGCCTGAGCCCTGGAAACTTCTGGTGGTCCTGTGTCCCCTTGAGGACTCCATGGGCCGAGATGGACAAAGGAACCCAAGCTCTGAACATCTGGGGAGGCAGAGGCCCTGGGCTGCACAGGCCTGACCCAAGAAGGCCAATGGAAACATGCCAGCAAGGTCCTTTCCCGGGCTTCCCAGGAGCAGGGGATGCCCTCAAGGGGCTGATGGTGTGCTGTGACAGACCACAGGGCTGCTGGGACAAAGTTGCTTGACAGATCCTGGGTGGACACAGAGGGCCCTGAGGCCTCAGACCTATGAGGCCAGTAGCCCTGTAACCTCACGTGGGAGCCCACCAGAGTCATGCCTCCCATGGCACTAAAGTTAGAGAAGGACCCAGTTGCCCAGTTCCAGAGCCCTGGATGCCCCACCATCTGCCACCATCCCCTGGAGCCAGAGCGACCATCCTGGGCCACCCCACGGGTCTTCTCACCCACTCTAGCTGGAAACAAGAGACTGCAAGCACCAAACTCCTCCCAGATGGAACGGAGGCATCAGAACTGTGCTGAGCCATGCTCGCCTGGCGTCCAGGGCCAGGTGGTATTCACAGGCATCTGGTCAGCAGTCACGCGGGAGAGGCTTGCTAAGATGGTGGACCTGGGACATGGTCCCCTTGCCTCCTTCACTTGTTCCACAGCACCAGGGGCATGTACAGGGAGGCGGGTACCCCCTGGGGCCTGATGGGAGCATCATTACCTCAAACTCCAGAGAACTTAAAGAAGATAATGGGACACAAGTGGGTCTGCACACAGGAGGGCCCAACGAGTGCTCTGGGAGAACAGGGTCCAGTGGGTGGTGCACAGCAGCCCACAGATAGAGGTGAGGAGCTATGGTAGAGAGCCATGGTATAGAGTGGGAAACTGAGGCTTGGAACCACATGGCTGGAGCAGGGCATGGCCATGAAGGCTACAGAGGCTGCGATACCCCATGCAAAATGGGCACAGGCTGTGGCTTTAGCCCAGCCAGGGAGCACAGAGCAGTTCATTTAATCTCCTGTGTCACTGGACATTTAGATTTTTTTCTCCCACTTTTTTTTTTTTCAGTACTGGGGATTGAACTCGGGCCCTTGTGCATCAAAGGTTGGCACAGTACCATTTGAGCTAAATCCCCAGCCCCTCTCCCACTCTTTTAAGTAACAGTACAAAGAATATCTCTGTACTTCTATTTTAATTCTTTTTGTTTGTTTGCTTTTGCTTTTTAGTACTAGAGCTTGAACCTGGGCTTTCTCTGAGCTCCATCTCCAGCCTTTCTCATTTTTTATTGTAAGATAGGGTCTCTCTAAGATACTAAGTTGCCCAGGCTGAGCTTGAACTTGTGGCCCTCCTGCCTCAGCCTCCCAGGGCTGGGATCCTTTCTTGTATGTTTCTTCCTTAGGGACACCTTCTGTAAGTGGTATTCCTGGGTCACAGTGCCATATGTTTCAAAGCTACCTTGACAAACTCTCTAGGAAAGACTGGGGTGAGGTCTCTTGCTGCCCATCTCTGCAAGTTCAGCTTCCTGGTCCCTTGATGGTTTAGCTAACTACTCCCCGTGATCGGTGCTGCATGACCTCCATGTCCAGAGCCTGTTCTATGGTCAACACCCAAATGTAAAGGGGGACCAGTCCTGGTGAGCCACGCTCTGGGACCCTGGTCAGCCCCTAGGGCTCAGCACTGACCTCAGAGGGGCAGCTCTCTTGTGGTGGTCCCAGCACCAATTGCTGCCTCCAGCCTCCCAGCCCAGCTGTGAGGCCACTTGTGCAGCAGATTCCAGGTTGCTGGCATGAGCCAGACAGTCCAGGTAACAAGGTGTGCTGTCTCAGGGCTGCACAGAGTTGCTCCCTGTCCTGACAGGGGGAGGTGATGGGGGAGAGGGCAGGGACAGCAGGGAAGGACAAGGATACCACGCCCTGGGTTCAAATCCCAGAATGGCCTTTACAGCTCACAGGCCTTGGATGGGTCCCTTACCCTCAGTTTCTCCGTCTGTAAAGCAGGTTCACCATGCCTCCCAGTGAAGCAGCCTGTGTGCGGCTCGGCAGGTCCAAGCCGCAGTGTCTGTGCTCAGCGAAAGTAAACTTTGGCTATGGTTGATGCACAATGTACCACAACCACTCACCATGACCAACACCCCTCAGGCAAGAAGAACACAGGTCAGAGACCCAAAGCCAAAGCGTTTCCAGTCTGGTCCTGGCCCAGGGGGGACACCCTAGTGTTCCCTGCAGCTACTTTAGAGGGACCTAGGCTGTGGGGACAGCTGCACCCTATAGTCAGGGGGGTGCCTGGCACAGCACAGAGCCCCTGGGGCCCTGGCCAAAGCGCCTGCTGGGACTCAGGGTGGTTTCCCTGCCACGTGGCCCCCAATCTGAACTCGATGTTTCAAGGAAACTGAGGCAGGAAGAAACAGCAGGACGGTAGAGTCACTGGCCCATAAGGACAAGGACATAGCCAGGTGCCACCCACACCACTGTGAGCCTGGCCCTTGGACCTCATCTGCCACAGAATCTCCCTGGGTCACCTGGATGGGTTCCTGAGTGAGGAGCAGGTCTGCCAGCTGCTCTTTACGCAGTGATGCTACTGCACCCTGTCCTTCCGCTGCCCAAAATGACTCATGGGGACCCATGGGCCCTGCCCTCCTATAGCCAGCCTCCCTCAGACCCTCAAATACCCATGTTGTCCCCACAGCCCTGCACCAGCATGGTGACCTGGTAGATACTGAATGACTAAGCAGCCACCCTGCTGAGGTCAGCTGTTCAGGGATGTGGGCTGCGTCTCTTGCTTCACAGACAGAAGGCAGAGGCCTAGGGAGGTCACCCTGCTGGCAGAGCCAGGGCTAGAGCCTCCCTGTAGGACTGGGAGACCCCTGCTGCCCCTCCCATTGCCCACAGCCTCAGGCTCCAACCAGGAGGGACTGGTGTGTGGCTGTCACACACTGGCACAACCCGGGGCCCAGAGCTGCTCACAGAGGCCCAGTGTCACAGTGGGACTCTGACTGGGGACTCAGCTTCTGGCCAGAGGGGCAAGCCAGGTCCTTTGGGCAGCACTCGAGGTCAGGGGCCATGCTCAGCCATTCTGCCTCCTCTTCTGCACTGAAAACCTGCAGAGGTGACCATCTCATCGCCCCCACAGGGACCCTCCTGGGCCTGCTGAGAGCCAGCACAAAAGGGTAAACACATCTCAGCAAGGCCGTTCCACTTCCCCACTCAGGGGAATCACAGCTGAGGCGGCTATAAACATCCCAGCTCTGGCCACAGCTGCTGGCTGCCTCCCGGGCTGGGAGCTCGCGCCTGCCCACCATGAAGCCAGGAGGCCTGGGGGCAGTGGGCAGGGGGCCAGCTCCCGTCCTGGAAGCCCCACAGCCTCTCTCCTGGGGGAACCAAGCTGCACAGAGGCCCAGGGCCACGGCAGGAAGGAGGGCACAGGAGGGCCTGATGCCAAGGGAAGGGACGCCTGCTACAGCCCCCATGCCCACCTTGGACTCTGGCTGCCTGGAAAAGGTGGGATTCCCAGTGGAGGATGGCCAGCCCAAGAGGAGCCAACCAGCCCTGGCCCTGGTGCTTACCAGCTGGTTCTTATTTGGCTCAGCACCCTCTGGCTTTATTATAGTCCCCCATCCAAGTTATCAGGCCCCTCACAAGGCAGAGGAGGCCAGGACACCCTGGAAGCCCTCAATCTGACCCTGCCTGGACTATCACATCACCCGCACCCCCACTGCCTGTTCCCCAACCTCTCCCACTACGCCCTCTGTCAGCCTCAGGACCTTTGTATGTACTATTACTCCCAGTTCTAGGTCTTCTCTCCCTCCCAGGCCACCTCTCACCCTCTGTTCCAGCCTGAATCCATGTTACCACCTGTAGAAGCCGCCCAGAGCTTCTGTGAGAGGTCAAATGGTCTGGACAGAGGTCTGGACTCCGGCTCCCTTCAAGCCCTGATCCCAGCAGCATGCTGACATCACCTGCCTGTGTGACAGACTCAGCATCTGTTGCTTGGTCCTGTAGTGAGGACACCCACAGGGAGAGCCAGGCCACCTTTGCCCTGCCCACACTCGGTCACACTCAGGGAAGATGAGAGTGAATGAAGCAGAGAATGAATGATGGGGTGTCCTGTCCTTGGGATGGCCCACAATTCCTAGTTTTTGAGGACTCCATAGCCTTAACCCTGCTCCTTGGAGTCCTCAGAGTTTGAGGCCCAGCAGGACCCCGGGGAAGAAAGAAGCCAGGCTGGGAAGACTGGGCAAGCTCAGCCTCTGCTGTGCTTTGGATTCCTCGCCCCCACCCAGAGCTGATGATAACAATATGCAGCTTTAGAAGCTGGGATGAGGGAGTGAGGGCTGGTGCTCCATGTCCTGGGCAAGTCATAAAGACACCAGCAGGGACAGGGGAGGGGAGACATGTTTCCTGGAGACAGATTCTGTCTCGGGATACAAGAAGATTTATGAACTGAAGAGCGGCTGAAGTGGCCAGTTTTATGCTGTGTGTGGTTTTTTTTTTTGAGACAGGGTCTCACTTTGTAGTTCAGGCTGGCTCTGAGCTCACTATGTAGCCCAGGCAAGCCGCCGCAAACTCAGCAATCCTCCTGCCTCTGCCTCCCGAGTGCTGGAATTACTGGTGTGAGCTACCATGCCCAGCCCTGTGGTATGTGGCATTGATTGCTGGTGGGCGTGAGTCTCCATGCCCAGCATTGTATGTGGTTACTGGGATCGAACTCAGGATCTTGTACTTGCGAGGCAGGCGCCAGAACCACTGAGCTAACCCTCCGGCCCTGTTGTGTGTGTTTTATCACAAAGACACACCAGCCCCACAATACCCCCTATGGTAAGACCAAAAGTAGGGACAGCCCAGCATGGCGGCACACACCTGTGATCCTAGCTACTGAGGAGGCCAAGGGCAGAAGGCTCACAATTGTGAGACCAGCCAATGACTTACAAAGACCAGGTCCCCACATGAAAAGGCCTGGAGCGTGGCTCAGTGGCATGGCATTTGCTCAGCACATGTGAGTCCCTGGGCTCCATCCCCAGCACTGTAAACAAGGGGGGAGGACCAAAAGAAGACAGCTCTAGGTCCAGCTTCCTGTGGGCACTGTGGTCTGCAGAGCGAGTACTAGCTGCATGCAGACACAGCTGTGCCACAGAGGTCAGGACCTGGGCACTGGGGCTCCAGGGAGGTCCTGTCCCGCCGCCAAGTCCAGGGTGACCTGTGAGGTTGGACAACCCTGCTGGGCACTGGGCAGCCAGGGCACAGCAAGACACAGCCCTCTCCACACCTGGGCAGTGAAAGGTGTGGTTGCGGCTGTCGTGGGACCAGGAGTGTGGATGGCAACCCAGGGAGAGGTAGCCTGCATGGTGATGGTGAGGTCAGAGGGGAGCAGAGAGTAACAGGGTACCACGGACAAATGTGCACAGAGGATGACAGGAGACAAAGCAGAAGACAGGGACAGCCCCAGCTATTTTCACTGAGGGCAGAAAGCAAAGGGGTAGCAGTAGGTGGGCTGGTATCACTCATGGCTAAGAGCCTGCCAGGCCTGCTGCTGCTCCTGTCCTCCGTGGCCTGCAGTGCTGGGACCATGCAGCAGCTGCTCCTCTACCTCAGACCACCTGACTCCCCAGACCTCTGCTGACCCCATGCCCAAGGTGGAGGAGACAGTAGGTACCCTCTGACCATGGCGTCCCAAATAAATCCTCTCTAGAACATCAGACCCCAACTTACAGAGAAGAGGCAGGGTGAGAACTCTGAGGTCTGCTAGGGTCTGATGGGGCAGGGTGGAGGAGGAGCATGGGTGGCAAGGTAATCCCTGCGCAGCAGCCTATGGCCTCAGAAAAGCAAAGGCCCATGTCCTTGGAGAGGGTGTTTATGCCTCAAAATTAAAACCCCTGCCTTCCTCCCACAGGACTTCAGTGAGAGGCACAATGCCTGCCCAGCATCCCTGTTCTGTCCCAAGGACCCTCCAGATGACACAATGACCCCGAGCTACAAACAGGACCACCTGCACTTGGCAGGTGCAGACTCCAGCCCTGGGTACGTGAGACTCCATAGCGTTTACCAAGATTCATCAGTAATGTCACCATCCTGCCAAAGACCGGGCTGTCAGGGCCTGACAGGCACCACAATGGGGATCGCGCCAAGTCCACATCAAGGGTGTTCATAGAAGCTCCATACCCTTCCCAGAATCCCAGCCACACCAACCCCCACACCCCATGGGACACCTGAATCACAACCTCCCAGGGCCTCCCCTGGATGAGGACAAAGGGGTACACGGTGGGTGTGGTTCCATCACTCACCCACCAGCAGAGGGGATATTCGCTCCACAGCCACAGCGCATAGGCTCCTGGCTCTGTGAGCCCTGTGGCACCCGTTCTGTGGCCCTGAGGGTCGCCAGCAACAGGGAGGCTGTGGATGGTGGGGTTGGGAGGTGGCCTGGGCCTTGGGCCCTGTAGGGTTCTCCCACCCATACCACTCTCTGCTGTCAACAATGCCCTGCCCAGCCTGGCCTCGAGTTCTCAACTGTCTCTGGGGGTAGGGGCCCCAGGAGATTTAGACTTGCCCTCTTTGCCAGAGGGGAAACCAAGGCAGAGGGATGAAGGAACTGATAAGGGGACACTGATAAGGACGCAGTATTGGAGGAGCACTGCCAGGCACAGAGAGGCCTACCTTGGCAGTGCAGAGGTCAGAGCCTGGGCTGTGACGGTGGAGGAGGAGCTGGCACCCACCTCTGATGCTGCAGTGTGATCTGCTGTTTACTCTGGGCCTCAGGCCCTAAGGAGGGCAAAGATTTGGGATTTGAAAACCAGGTGGACCCTGAGGGTCACCAAGTTCCTTGGGTCTCACTGCATAGTAGGTGCTCAGTAAGTGACTCTGAAAGTCCTCACCCAGTGGGGTCCCAGGACACACAGCATCATGTAGCTGGCCAAGGGCACCGAGAGCAGCAGGCTGGCCGGGGGTCTCCAGGCCGTACTGCTCACCACAGGGCGACCTTCCCCAAGTGCTGCAGTAACAGCCACTCCACGGCCTGGGGAACTCAAGCCAGGTGACCTTCAAATTCAGTTAAAAATGGATTTTGCTGATCTTAATGAAAGATCCATTTAGCTTCTGAATGAGGGAATGCAAATTCCTGCAGCCCCACCCCGGCTGAACACGCGCCCCGGGACTCTCTCCAGGCGCTGGGAGCTGGTGCCGATGACAACATGTCACTGGGCTCATTTACCACTGGGCTCATTTACATCGCTGTGCGGGGCGAGCAGGCCAGGCGCCAGCAGCCAGGGGAAGAGCAGGCCTGTACCACCCATCCAGTGGGTGGTGCTTTCAAAAGGGCTGGGATAGAGTCCAGAAAGATCTCCCGGCCCCACCAATGCCCAGGGAAGCCAGAAGAGGAGAGACTGTCCTTTTCTCCCTAAATTTAAAGGGGCTGCACAAGCCGAACAGCATTCTGTCCCCTTGGGAGCAATGTTTACCAAAGCTAGCCCTGTCCACTTCCCAAAAACTCAGCCACAGGCAGAGTCACCGTGCACTGTTCGACACTCCTCTGCTTCCTTCCATGGAGACATCATAGGTGGATTTTCCACCCGTCTCTCAGACCCCAGACCCTCTACCCATGACCCCAGCCCAGAAGTTCTGGAAACATAATCTTTCCCAATTCATTAGGCAGCAGGGCCAGCAGGGCTGGAGGCCACACAGAAGCTGGGTTAGTCCCTAGCAGCCATGAATACCCAAGCTAAGCAGAAACAGGACGCTGCTCAGCCTGAGGGTGCTTTGTACAGTGCAGCCTCAGCACCCAGAATCCCAATCTGGACAGATCTGGCCCCAAAGTATCGAACAGGATTGGGGGGCTTGGCGAGGGAAAGGCAGTGGCTGTCAGAACTGTGCCAGCCGACCAGCCTCTCATCAGAGCCCTGGCATCTCCATAGTCTCCTCCCCTAGAGGGGCCCAGGCCCATCATCCCCACTGACTTGAACAGTCGTCTCCTGACTTCAGGGGATCACAGCAGTGGGATCCCACAAACTAATGATCCACAAGGCCAGTAAAGACGGTGCACCCAGAAGTGATGCCTCAGGACGCTGGGACCCCACCTCTGCTGTGTAGCTCTGGACATGCAACTGACCCTCTCTGGGCCCGGGGGTGTGGCGCGAGCTCTCTCCTGGTTCTCCTTTCCCTCCCACAGCTCACCTGGGCCCTGCCTGCTCTTGCTCCCCACCAAGGCGCCTGATACTGTGCTGCTCAGAAACTCTTTCTAAAACTGATTTTGTTAGGTCCAAACACACCATGGCTTTTTACTTACCTGTGAGTGGACCACAAGCTCCTTGGGGGGTTAAAAACATCTCAGATTAAACACAATGGGCCGATATCCTCCAGCCCAACACTCAAACTCTGCACATCCCCTGCCCACTTGTCCACTCCATACACAGGGGTTTGTGGGCGCCCAGGTGCAGGGCAGGCCCTGGGTGTGCCATGGGCATGATCCCTCACACCCCCGTGGCCATCCTGGCCAGGTATCACCACACCAGCCTCCTCTTGGTGGAAGAAACAGCTTGCCAAGCACTTCCTGAAATACTGCACAGAAAAGCTGCCCAACCATGAGGGTCACGGTGAATGGTAGCAACTTAAAGGGTCTGACAAGTCCTGCTGCAGAAGCGCCCACAGCTCCCCGCACCTGTCTCTGTACCCAGCAACTGAGTCACAAGGTCCTTCAGCAAACATTTGGGGCCAGTCACGTGTCCAAGGCCACCCCACGTCTCCAGTCAACCCAGCTCAGGAGCCTCCCATTACACCCACTGGCTCCCTGGAAACCACCCCCTAAACCCTGAGCCTGGACCCACACATAGCCAGCAGGAAAGAACCTGGTGGATGCTGCCATGGTAGACCTGGAAGAAGTGGGCCCAGCTGGTCTCTGACCCCCAGGGACCTAGCCACACCCTAGGCTTCCCTGTGCCTCAGTTTCTCCTTGGCTTTTAGGATCCTGGGCTGCCCAGGTTCAGCTCATGGCTGCAGCAGAGATGGGGGTAAGGGGGTGTTTCACAGAGCCAGGGACAGCATCAAGGCATGGACACGGTGTCACCAGGGCTCCTTGGGACAGGGGCCAAGCTCCAGTGCTGCAAGCTCCTCACTACCATCCTGATTATTCTACCCATCATGGCTGTGCTCCCCAAGATACCAGACTGGTGGCAGGAATGGCACCCCGCTGGCCAGTGACCACAGGTCCCTGAGTTACAATGCCAACCTCACAAGGTCCTTGCCAGCGCTGTGGGTGGGTGAGGGCCTGGGACATGGGCAGGTGAGAAAGATCTGAGCCGGCGATTGCAGACGTGAGCACTGAGCTACAGGTGGGCAGAAAAGGCAGTGCTGTCCATGCTGGGTGCTGGGCGCTGAGGTGGTTCTGTGATTGCCCAGGGCTCAGGGTAAGATGGGGTCTGTGTGACCCCCATATGTTGGCACCAACTGTCCTTCCAGGATCTGTGTCCACTCCAGGGTCAAGCTGCCTGTGATATTCCCATGACAGCTCCAGGGCAACAGCATGAGGACGGGAAGAGAGTGGTCGGTCACAGTGACACTAGGTGACAGAGATGGAACAGCTCTGTCTGCCAAACCTCACATCCCACGCACATTGCAGCTCCCACGGACAGGACAGATGGCCAGCACTATGCCACCGGGCTGCTGTCCTGGCCAGTGCAGCTCACAGCCTGGGACACACATCGCCGTGACCCCAGCTGTCCGCTGGCTCCAATGGGCTCTGAGGGCAGGGGCAGGGGACAGGCTCAGGTCCCACAGTCCCTGCCCACAGTCAGTGGCCTGGCCAGGCTGTGGCAGGGCCTGGGGTGGTCCAGGGTGGGGTGCTCTGTAGACTCTCGAGCGCCATCCAACTTCCTCTGCCCCCGAGGCCACAGCCATCCATTCTGAGTCCTGAACTAGATGGGCCATGGCCATAGCCCTTCTGCTCCATGTCACAGGGCCCTGGAACTGTCCTATGCAGCAGTAAGGGAGGACAGCAGGTGGTGAGTCTGGACTCAGGACACCCTTAGCTACACCCATCACCTGCCACCGGGACAGCCCAGCACACCTCCTCCTGCAGTCTCGGTCTCCCCACACGATGACGGGCCCCACGTTATTGCATCACCCTATCCCTGTGTGGAAGGTGGGGAGAGTCAGGGGAACACTGGGGCGCAGCTCTGGCTGTCCTAGTTCTTAGGGCAGCTGGCAGTGAGGAGGTGCTGCCCTGTGGGTGGGCCTCCTCCTCAAAGCAGTGGGGAGGCCACAGGCACACAGCTATCAAGCCCTGCATATTTCAGATCACAAGGAACCATCATGCCTGCAGGCCATCAGCTAGCTACTGTTCACTGCCTGGCTGGAAGTGACAGAGAGATGCCTGCAGGGGGCAGTTCAGTGATGCCACCGCGCCATCCAGGCTCAGTGAGGGGCTCTGTGAGTCACTGCAGTCACCCTCAGGTCCTCAAGGAACAGGAGGCAGCCACCCCCACACGCATGAAATATCTACACAGGAGAAGCATCAACAGCACAGTCACTGTCACCCTGCATACAGCAGGCTAGGGACAAGAATGGCACCACACACTTGCTACCTAACAACCCAGCCTTAACTGGCTGCCACTCCCGGGAGCCTGCACACAGTTCTGCCAAGAGGATGTGGCACCCACAGCCCACAGTGAGGGTGCTCGGCATGCCTGTGCCCGCCCCCAGAGGCACAGGCCCAGCCTGCAACACGGGCTAACTCCAGGCAGGGTGAGGACTGATGCCATGGGCCAGGGCTCCTCCAGGGAGATGCAATGGCCACACAGCTTCACTTCAACTTCCTGTGCCACGTACATTTAAAGAATGTGCTTCCTGCCATGTGAATTGGCTCCATTTTACAAAAGTGTTTTATCAGAGTCAGCCTGGCCAACACACTAGCCCACTAGCCCTGCCTGACCAGCCCCTGCAGTGCCTTCAGCCCTCCCCATACCGCTTGGATATGCCCAGGCCTTCCTCAGAGCCCAGAGTCCTGCCCAGCACCTCTTGGGCAGTCTACTGACTTCCATCCGAGCAGACAAAGCTGAAACTTGGATCCTTTTGCCTTAGCCTCCTACTGAAATTTCAGGCATCTGCCAGGATGCCCTGGTTCCCTTTGGTATCACTAACTGGGGCTGGTTCCCATGCATATCCAGGATTCCAACACCACCAACCAGCAGAACCAGACTGGACTCTAACAGCACACCCAGCCCCTTCACAGGCTCCAGATTCCATGCTGAACCCAGGTGTCCGGTGCCCCAGGGCCCTACTACCTGTGGATACCACTTTCTGGGTTCTCCAGGCGCCTTGGATAGGGTGGAGCCTGGGCAGGACAGGAGGAGGGGTGCACAGTCTCCTTAGCTTTGTTCCTCCAGATGGACCTGAGAACGTGGTGGTGCAGTGAGGGACTTGTCCCAGCTGCAAGCATCGGAGAACCACGCAGCGTGTGAGTCTTTCTATCCTTACCATGTTGCAACCACAGGCAGAGTTTCAGTGCCCAGCAGCGTTGGGTATCACACAGAGGCTGCCCACCCACCCACCCCAGGGACCAACATCTTTCCCAGAAGCTCCTGCCTACCCTGGGATTTCTCATGGGGGGGGGGTGCTGCCTCCTGTGACCACTAAACTCACCAGGGTGAAGGTCACAAAGCTGGTGGGGGCTCCTCCCACATTCCCAAGGGCCCCACTTGGGGTCCCATGGAAAATGAAGGCCATCCTGAAACACTCTTGCAAGAGGGCAAAGTGTGTCTCCTTCACTGTCCCCAGTAGGATAGGGGCCCACGGCAGGAGAAGGACCTGAGTTCCAGAGGTACTGGGGCCACAGACCCCTAGCAGTTCTCACCCCCACCCCCGTGAGAGCCCAGAGATCTAAGCACAGGAGGGGCCGGAAACTGTGCAGATCCCCCAGCCATTCCTTTCTCTGTCTGAAAGTCTATACCTCTGGCAGATGGCCCCAGCCCCTCCAGAGCAGCACAGAGTTCCCCTTGGGGAGGGCTCAGGCTGAAAGGAGGATAGCAGTGCCCACCCACGCTGGCTCTGGCACCACAGGGAGGCCCTCATGGTGCATCCTAGCTGGGGTCCAGCAGCCTGGCTGGAGAGGGGCTGCCAGTGGGTGCAATGAGGCAGGAAGCGGAGGAAACAGATGTGCAGCTGGGACTAGGCCGCAGTGACAGCTGGTGCTGCAGACCTCGTGGTCCTTGTGTGTAGGCAGGGAAGGCAGCCACAGCTGCGACACCTGCTCTGGGCCCTGGGGCCACACCCAGCCCAACCAGGAGTGCTTGGGCACAGAGCTGCCTGCAGCCCAGGCCTCAGGCCATCTCCTGAAGGGGCAGAGCTGGCTGGAAGGGTGTCAGGAGCCCCCAGACATGGCCAGCTACACTCTGGAGGCTCAGAGGGACAAAGAAGCAGGACAGGATGGGGGGACAGACCCGAAACGAGACCTCTGGCCCACAGCTGGCCCTGCTGCCACTGGTGGAGAGACTCTGGGGAGCTGCCTGACTTTAGGATTCCTCTCTCACCCATGTGACAGGGACCATGACCCCAATCTCCATGTGGCTGTGGTGTGAGTCTGGCTAGGTGGAGCCCAGCCTCAGCAACACAGGCCCGGAGGCTAAGTGTCTGGATAAAGGCCACACCACCTACTATAGGCAGAAGACAGGTCTGCCTCAGGGGACCTGGGGTCTTCCGTGGCTTCACAGACTTTCCAGAATACAGTGTCATAGGCTGTAGGTCTCCCTGACCAGCCTGGACCCTGTGGAACCCACGTAGGGAGCACAGAGGGGACCACAGAGCCCCACTGCTGGACACTGTCCCATCCGCCCTCCTGTCCTTTTTCAGCATCTCCTTTTCCAGCCAATTCCCTGAGGAGCAGCCTTCTAACAGGGAACAGCTCAGGAGGCAGCAGGGACAGGCTCCAGAACATTCTGTGTCCCCACAAGCACCACATGCCAGCAAAGGAAACCAAGAAAGAATGCAGGAACCTATGCTGGCAGATGAGCTGGTACAGGCCCCTCCCCTCCACAGGCATCGGGGTCACACGTTTCTGTCCCCTGAAGCCCCCAGCTCCCGCACACAGCGTTCACAGGATCCCTGAAAGGTGCTCATGCCTGTTCCTTCCACACCTTTGAAAAGTCATTGTTGCTCTCTGGCCTTCAGTTCTGCACTGATTTCAAGGATACCAGCTCATGCCAACCCCATCCCTTCATCCCTGGCATGCTGCTCCCTACCACAGTCTAGGCCTCTGTGCTCCCAGAGGTTCAGCTGAGATGGGGTAGGGCAGAAGACCCCTGTTTGAGACCCACCTGTAACCCCCAAGGCCATCTGGCGTCCAGTCCCAACATGTTCATCTGAGGAAGGGGAATAAGGAGACTCTGAGGACACAGGAAGGAGCCCAGGGACAACTTGGTTTAGAAATGGTGCAAGTCCACAAGACACTGAGCTGCCTGTGGGTGACACCCATCTGCATCTCCGTCCACAGTGTCAACTCCCACACCTGAGCCACCAAGTTTCTCTGTTCTCTCCAGGTCCTCTTGGTGGAGGTCACAGTCTGTATCTCACTGACTCCAACACATGTTCAGCTAACACCCCGGGCCCCAGGAGCCCCGACCACCATGCAGTGCTGATCCCATGCCCTGACATGCAGTAACATCATGGAGGTCCCACTCCATGGCAAGTGGTTGACCTGGAGATATTATGTCCCTAAGTCTAACTGCCGCTATGTCCCTTCCAGGTGGGGGATGTATTTCCACTTCCTAGCCAAGGAACCTGGCAGGCCAGCTGCCGGGACAAGAAGCCCTCTCCTGACCAGTGGCTCGGCCACAGGAGAGGGCAGACCCAGACTAAGACCATCCTGCTCCAAGGCCCGCGCTCCTCTCCTGGCATAGTGCCAGCCCTTCAGGGCCCACGGTTCTTCTGATCTCAGCAGTGGCCCAAGGGCTGGACCGCCACACACCACAAATGAAAGGCTCCCAAGCACTGGGGGGCGACCTGCCCAGATGACCACACTGAGAACCCGGCCACCATAGCCCAAGAGTGCCAAGGCCACTGCCGATGCATGCAGAGGAGCAGTGCCAGGCAGGACGAAAAGGCACAGGGAGGTAGGCAAGGTGCAGCTGGGCCCACTTAACGGACACATGTGTCCCTAGACACCCGCAAATGGACACGCACCTCTCACAGCCGCACTGCAGGGGTTGGTGCACAGACAAATGCGCAGTCTCAAACAGGATGAGGGCACCATCCCACCCCATGTCTCTATGGCGTTGGCCAGAGGCTACCACTAATTATAGGCCTTTGCCAAAACGCACCAGCCAAATGGTGTTGGTGGAGATTCAGGTCCCATCGGCTAGGACAGGCACTGCCGTTAGCGTCTGCATCCCTGCCCCACCCAGGGCCAGCTCTCTTGGGGAAAGCCAGATACCAGTCACCGAGCCCTTGGCTCCCAGGAGGGCGGCGCCTATGAAGCGGGACTCTGGCTCCAATAGCCCCCTCCAGGCACAGCTGACTTCCACAGAAGGGCTTCCTGCTACCGTCAGGGAGTCTGTGAGACCACT
Source organism: Thryonomys swinderianus (assembly GCA_004025085.1). Classification (NCBI taxonomy): domain Eukaryota; kingdom Metazoa; phylum Chordata; class Mammalia; order Rodentia; family Thryonomyidae; genus Thryonomys; species Thryonomys swinderianus. Next base: position 204,055 of record PVIC010000037.1, read on the forward strand.
GTCGCTGGATCCAACGCCCCCATGTCTGGAAATCTGTTGCCATCTGCTGTTAAGCACCAGAAAGTCTCAAATGAGAAGCGTGAACTTGGGCGGAAAACTCTGGGAGAGCTGAGCACCAGCAACCAGGACAGAAAGGAGCCCTGCAGGAGCCTCTTGGCGACCTGAGTCACAGCACTGCTTGCCAGAGGTATCAGGCAGGCAACAGCCATGCCCCCACCTTCCTGTTGATAGATTCCGTGCCCAACAGGCCCAGCCCAACTCATGCCTGCTACTTGAACCAGTGCCCTATTCTTGCACCACTCCTGCCCCAGGCCTCTGAGGTCAGCAAGGTCAATGTACCCAAGTGCATGATCAGTGACCCAGGAAGGGCACATTCTGCTGGGACGGACCACACAGAACCAGAGAAACTACAAACATCTCTCCTTTTGCCACGCATAACAGGGGAAGGGTCTAAGATAAGATGAATGAACTGCTTACCTTTCTTGCTGTGGCCACCGGGGAGCTCCACCCCATTGGCCCAGGGCGAGTGAGCCCTTGGCCCGCACACACCAGTGTCCCACACTCCAGACAGGCGCCAATGATCAGCTGCCGCCCATCGTCCACCAGCAGGCTGTGGCTGGCTCGCAGGGTGTACAGGAAGAGAGGCAGGCGGGCCACCCGCACTGACTTCAGCCCCAGGCAACGGCGCTTCTCCTGCTGGCAGAAGAAGCACACGAAGGTGTCCACCTGATACTGCCGGGACCAGGCGCTGATGGCCTGGTGAGCACCCTGGGCCTCGTGCTGCAGCCACTGGGCCAGCAGGTCGTGGTAGCAGAGCACACAGGTGGCCACCAGCCCAGTGGCATCAGCGGGCCTGGCACGTGGCGCAGGCGGGTATACTGTAAGGAAGGGAAAGAAGGGCTCCTTCTCGCCCAGGCGGCTGGCAGGGTTCACGTTGAGCTGGAACTCCTTGCCAGGGCTCAGCTCAGCTCCGCAGATGTAGCACACGGAGGCCGGGCCCCCAGGGGCTAAGGCAGGCGGGTCACAGATGGAAGGGTCAGAGGCGGAGAAGGCCTGGTGGTAGCGGCCCAGGAAGCCCTGCACCGAGGTGATGAGCTCCTGGTTCTGGCAGGCCCGGTACAGGGCCCATACGTCCTCCAGGACGCTGAAGCACTTGGGGCAGCTGCGGACCTCAGAGCGCTTGTTGGGAGCACGGGCGTTGGGCGGACAGGGCAGGAGGCTGAGGAATGGGAAGTGCATAGTGCCACGTGCACTGCCATTGAGGACCCGGGAGGGCACAGCCCGGGCATCTGGGGTACAGTCCTCGCCACACAGGTAGCAGGCCTCTGGCAGGGCTGCGCCGGGCAGGCCCTCGTCCCTAAGGGGCCGCCGGCCCTTGGAGGCCATGCCAGGGGCACGGCTGTTCAGGGGCACCACATAGAGGCGCTGCAGGACGGGCACCCCAGCCAGCTCGAAACTCTGCCACTGCTGCTGGAGGGACTCGAAGCAGCAGGGACACACAAGTGTGCTGCCTGCCTTGCTGATGGGCTGGGCACCAGGCGGAGGGCTGTGCAGCCACAGGAAGGGGAAGAAGGGCGCCTGGGGCAGCCGCTCCTGCTTCTGCACGTGGACCTCGTGCTGGGAGGCCAGGGACAGCGCCGAGCCACAGATGTAGCAGCAGAGGCCCTCAGGTGCCACTGCCTGGCTCTCTGGGATGGTCCGCGGGATGTGGCCACCACTGTCCTTCTCTCTGGGGTCACAGAGGCCCTGGGTGGGCTGCTCCTGGGGGTCCTCTTCCTCGCTGGTGATGTTGATGTCACTTTCCTCGGTCGTGCTCTCTGGGGGTCTGGTGGCCTTACCCAAGAGGGGTCCGTCCACGCCCTCCAAAGGGGCAGCTTGGGCAGAGTAACCCTGCCAAGGGTCCTGAACGCCTCTTAGGACGCTGGCCCGGGGCTCCAGGGCCCAGTGCCTGCCAAGCCCCTTGCGTCGGCGCCGGACTGCAGGCTGGGGCTCCAGGTCTTCGCGGAGCCTCGAGGGGAGCCCGTCCTCCACCTCCCCAAGCGCGGCCGTCTCGGTGCCCTGTCCCAGCAGAAGTCCCGGCGCATCTGTGCCAGGGCTGGCAACGTTGTCGCGCGATCCTGGGTCCGGCTCTGGTTCTGGCTCCGACAGGGGTTCAGGGTCCGACAGCTCCGACAGCTCGGAGTCGCGCGCGTCTTCTGGGTCAGGCGCGCGGGGCCCGGTTCCGTCGTCCGTGTCTTCGCCGCCGTCCCACTCGCGGGCCCCCGCGGCCCCGCGCCCCCTCGCGCCCGCGCCCGCGTGGCACTGATGCGGCCGCTTGAGCCAGTACACGCGCTGGTCCACCGGCGTGCGCGCGCGCTCGAAGGCGGCCCACTGCTCGCCCAGAAAGCAGCGGCACACGGCACACACCAGCACGCAGCCGTCGGCCGCGCTCAGCCCGCGCGCCCCGGGCGCCGGCTCCTGGCGCAGCAGGAACGGGAAGAAGGGCCGCGCGGGGGCGCCGGCGCCCGGACGCCGCACCTGCAGCTTCAGCGCCCGGCCGCGCGCGATGCCGCCGCCGCACACGAAGCAGGACAGCGCGGCGCGCGCGCCCGCCGCCGCCATGGGCCGCCCGGGACACGATCCGCGTCCCCACGGCTCTGGGTGCGCGCCGCGGGGAGAGTGCGGGCGATCGGGGAGGCGCCCCCCGGACCCCGCGCCCCCCGCGGCGGCCTCGGCGCCCGCCAGGGCCCGGAACGCGGCAGCGGCGGCCTCAAAGGCCTGGGCGGCGCGAGCGGTGGCCGCATGTGCAGCGCGGCGCCGGCCAGGCCGGGTCATTTAACCGGGGAGGGGGCGGGGCTGTGGGGCGGGGATCCCGCCTCCTCCTCCTCCGCCTCCCCCTCCCTCTTCCCTCTTCCTCTTCTTCCCTCCCTCCTCCTCCTTCTGC